>CM076579.1:70463308-70596519 GCA_034641835.2 Pinus albicaulis
ATAAAAAAATGCATTAAGCTCATTTCCCAAACCAGGAAATTCATTTTCCTGATGATCCACCCCCAGGGCAAGAAGAATATTGTGGCCACGATCTCCAGACAGGGCCCCTCTGCACGACAACAACAAATGGATAAGGTTGTGGAGGAGTATGGGGATATCTTTACCTCACCCACAGGGGTTCCTCTGCACTGTCAGGTCAAGCACCCGATTGATCTGACCCCAGGTGCGCCGCTACCCAATGGACCGATCTATACATGCTCTGTTCTGGAAAATGATGAAATCAAGAGGCAGATTCAGGAGTTGTTGCAGAAAGGTCACATCAGACCAAGTTCATCACCCTGTGGGAGCCCGGTCGTGTTGGTACAGAAGAAGGATGGGACATGGAGACTCTGTATTGACTATCGGGCGCTGAACAAGATCACTGTCCAAAATAGGTACCCAATCCCACGGATTTATGACCTTCTGGACCAACTCCAAGGTGCAAAATATTTCAGTAAGATCGACCTGAAGTCTAGGTATCACCAGGTACCAATTGAACCCTCTGATGTGTGGAAGACTGCCTTCAATGCTAAGGAAGGCCTTTTTGAATGGCTGGTCATGCCTTTCGGGTTGATGAATGCTCCCGCAACCTTCATGAGGATGATGGACGACATCTTGTGGCCATTCACCAACTCATTCATAGTGGTGTACTTGGATGACATTCTGATCTTCAGCAAGACTTGGGAAGAGCACCTTCATCACATCCTACAAGTCCTCCAAACACTGCGGCAACACAAGTTGTGTGCCAATTTGGAGAAGTGCACGTTTGGCATGACCCAGGTTCAATATCTGGGATACATTATTGATGAAAGGGGGGTGCATGTGGATCCGGCCAAGATCCAAGTCATTCGGGATTGGCCAGCCCCGACTACTATAACAGAGCTTCGTAGCTTTCTGGGTCTTGCTAATTTCTACCGTAGATTCGTGTTGGGATTCTCTCATATCACTTGGCCCTTGAGTCAAGTCACCAAAGGAGGAGCGAGAGCCAAATTCTTTTGGTCGGAACCTCAACAGAAGGCGTTCAAAGAATTGAAAAATCGCCTTTGTTCTGCCCTAGTGCTCACCTTACCAAACTTGCAGCAGCCATTTGAGATCGAGACAAATGCCTCTGACTATGCTACTGGGGTAGTTCTTACTCAACAGGGACATCCAGTGGCATATCACAGTGAGACATTGTCTAAGACAGTTCGCAAGTATCCCACCTATGAAAAAGAAATGTATTCCATTGTGCAAGCCTGTTGACAATAGAAGCATTACATTTTGGGGAAGGAAACAATCATCCACACAGACCACTGGCCCCTGCAGTTCATACAGACACAAGGGAAGTTGCATAATGATCGCCATCAGAAGTGGTCCACATATCTGCAATAGTTTCATTTGAACATCAAGTACAAGAGGGGTAGCACCAATAATGTTGCAGACTACCTCAGCCAACCACCAATCGTGGCGCTCACCATCATGCTCAACTCTTGTGGGCATGAGACTTCTGATTGGCTGCTTCTCTATGAGAGTGACCCAGAATTCTGCCACACTTACAAGGCACTCTTGGGGGGCACGCAAGTTCCAAATTTTCACCTCCAAGATGCAATTTTATGTCACCTGGGACACCTTTGTGTTCCTTCAAGTGAGCATCAACAGAAGGCGTTCACAGAACTGAAAAATCGCCTCTGTTCTGCCCCAGTGCTCACTTTACCAGACTTGCAACAGCCATTTGAGATCGAGATAGATGCCTCTGACTATGCTATTGGGGCAGTTCTTACTCAACAGGGACATCCAGTGGCATATCACAATGAGACATTGTCTGACACAGTTCGCAAGTATCCCACTTATGACAAAGAAATGTATTCCATTGTGCAAGCTTGTCGACAATGGAAGCATTACATTTTGGGAAAGGAAACAATCATCCACACAGACCACCGGCCCCTGCAGTTCATACAGACACAAGGGAAGTTGCAGAATGATCGCCATCAGAAGTGGTCCACATATCTGCAACAGTTTCAATTGAACATCAAGTACAAGAAGGGTAGCACCAATAATGTTGCAGACTGCCTCAGCCGACCACCGATCGTGGCGCTCACCACCGTGCTCAACTCTTGTGGACACGAGACTTCTGATTGGCCGCTTCTCTATGAGAGTGACCCAGAATTCGGCCACACTTACAAGGCACTCTTGGGGCGCACGCAAGTTCCAAATTTTCACCTCCAAGATGCACTTTTATGTCACCTGGGACACCTTTGTGTTCCTTCAAGCGAGCGTGCCAAGATGATATGGGAAGCACACTACGGTCGAGTCGCTGGGCATTTCGGGGTCGAGAAAACAGTAGCAATACTACAGAAGTATTTCTATTGGCCGAACCTTCGAAAGGATGTCGAGAAGCACATCAGATCCTGCATTGCTTGTGCCATTGCCAAACCGACCATCAAGAAGCAAGGCCTATATACTCCTCTACCTACCCCTAGTCGACCTTGGGAATCCATCTCCATGGATTACATGTCGGGCCTGCCTTCTACTAAGCGGGGAAATGACTGTGTTTTTGTGGTCGTCGACAGATTCTCGAAGATGGCCATTATGGCGGCCTGCAAGAAGAATATCACAGCAGAAGCCACTGCTAAAATCTTCTTTGAACGAGTGTGGGTGCACTTTGGGATCCCACAGTCTATCATATTAGATCGGGATAGCAGGTTCCTCAGCACATTTTGGTCCAGCCTCTGGTCGATGTTGGATACCAAGCTCACCAAGTCCACAGCTTTCCATCCCCAAACAGATGGCCAGACAGAGGTCGTCAGCAGAATGATTGTACACATTCTGCGCATGTACAATTCAAAGCATCCACGCACATGGGACGAGAGCCTCCCTTATGTACAACATAGTTATAACCGGGCTCTCCACAGTTCAATTGGCCATAGCCCCTTTCAGGTGGGCTTGGGATTCCGGCTACTATGTCCCATTGACGTAGCCATGCCATTTGCAGCTGCTCAGGCCGATTCAGCTCATGTCCAGTCTGAAGTTGACAAAGCAAGTAGCTTCATCGAGCGCATTCAACACATCCGCCAACAGGTTCATGAGATATTGGACAGAGCCAATGCGAAGTACAAACAACGCCATGATCAACACCGGGTGCCACACCACTTCCAGGTGGGCGACAAAGTATGGCTACATTTGCAGAAGGAGCGCCTCACTGGACCTCACCGCAAGCTTCACCCGCTCCGATACGGACCGTACACCATCACCAAGGCTGTAGGTAACAATGCCTTCGAGCTTAGTATTCCACCATTCCTTGGTCTGCACCCAGTCTTCAATGTGGATCGCCTTCGTCCTTACTTTCCACCTCTGTTGGACACCTCGGACATTGCAGAACAACTCACACCAACAGAGTTAAACCCAGACTGCATGGAACAGGCCACCACAGATTGTATCATGGACATGCAAATCAAGAACACTCGTCAACAACAGATCCAACTGTATCGGGTTGTCAAAGTGGCCAACTCCTGCACCAAGGAAAGTGGTTCACCAGGGACCAAGTTCAGCAGAAATTTCCTCATCTCATGGAGGAACTTAACGCAATGGGGACCATTGCTTCCTAAGGGGGGAGGAATGATCCAGGTGGATATTTGAGGTCACCCGCCTATTCCACTTGGGGCTCCACCATTGTCTATTTCCGTTTTTCAGTTTCGGCACAGTTTACTATTTTCAGCTGTTTTTCGGGTCCTAAACTTCCGGAGCCGTTTTGAGGCCCTAAACGACGTTTTTTGGGAAAACGGAGAGCAACATGGGTCCATGGACCGATATTGCTCATTCCAAATTTGTAGTCCTCGGATAGATCTTTCTAACGAGGTATGGTACACGTCAAACGGAGATCGTATGCCAAAGTTACGCCCCTGGGAAGTTGAAACACCAATTTACCCAAACGGGGCCCATAGTTTTGGCGCTTCATCTCCTAGGGTTAGGGTTTTGGCTGTTTGGGATTTCCCATTGTTTCTAAATGATAAATAGGCCCTCGAGCCTCATTGTAACTCAGTTCAGAGGCCTGTAGCCGCCACATCTCTTCTCAGAGATAGCTACCAGCGCCCTACCTAGTTTTATTTCCATTCTGTCTGTAAGCAAATTTCAGTTCTTTGATATTAATGAAATGAAGTGTTATTTCCACTGCATCTCTGTATTTATGTTTATATGTTTATTCTGTTGCGTTCCTGCATAAATCCGGATCACTGCGCGAGGGTCCCTGTCCCGAGATGCTCCGGTGGGCCTTAAGACCCCACCCTTAACACCCTGGGATGCCACCCTCACTAACCGTTCGAGATTTTGGTGTAGTGGTTGGGCCTTTGTGGTATCAGAGCCGAGGTCTTGAGGTCGAGACTCATGGAGCATGGTGGGTTGTAATATCCTTGTTTAGGGCAGCCTCCCTGTTGAGGATCCGGTGGGCCCTACCACATTGCCGAGGTATGCATAATTGGGGGACTGCGCGAGGGTCCCCATCCCGAGATGCTCCAGTGGGCCTTAAGACCCCACCCTTAACACCCTGGGATGCCACCCTCACTAACAGTTTGAGCTTTTGGTGTAGTGGTTGGGCCTTTGTGGTATCAGAGCCGAGGTCTCGAGGTCGAGACTCGCGGAGCGTGGTGGGCTGTAATATCCATGTTTAGGGCAGCCTCCCTGTTGAGTGTCCGGTGTGCCCTACCACGTTGCCGGGGTCTGCGTAATTGGGGGACTGCGCGAGGGTCCCCATCTCGAGATGCACCGGTGGGCCTTAAGACCCCACCCTTAACACCCTGGGATGCCACCCTCACTAACAGTTCGAGCTTTTGGTTTAGTGGTTGGGCCTTTGTGGTATCAGAGCTGAAGTCTCGAGGTGGAGACTCGTGGAGCGTGGTGGGCTATAATATCACTGTTTAGGGCAGCCTCCCTGTTGAGGGTCCGGTGGGCCCTACCACATTGTCGGGGTCTGCGTAATTGGGGGACTGCGCGAGGGTCCCCGTCCTGAGATGCTCTGGTGGGCCTTAAGACCCCAACCTTAACACCCTGGGATGCCGCCCTCACTAACAGTTCGAGCTTTTGGTGTTGTGGTTGGGCCTTTGTCAAAGTTTAAAGTTTAGGACCAAACAATAGCTCTGATTTATCATCAGTTAATTTTAAAGTGTCGGTATCATTCCCTATATTTAACACTCTGAAAATCTGGGATCTATATACCTCTTAGGTTACCAACTCAGTGAGGGGTATGTATATCTTGATTTTAGCAATATCCCCCTCAAAGATGAAAGGCGTAGGTGTCATCATTGTATTTACATCAGCTTTATCAGCCATAAACCTTTCTACATTTTTTATTTGCTTATTCTGATTTGATGGTTTGGACAACAATGTTTTTTCAGGGCTACTAGTTGAAGTACTAGGGCAGCTTGAATCATTACTAGGTTGGCTAGTCTTTGTCTTGTTTAGGTCAGCTTTCTTAGCCATAGTATTTGTGTTTTCTACTGTCTTTTTAGGAATATGTTCATAGGTCTTTCCTACAGCAGTGTTTGGTTGATTTGTTCTAGGAACATCTTGATTCTTTTTGCTCCTAAGGTCATATTTCCTATGGAGTTCCATAATGGCATTCTCAAATCCTATTCTATAGTCTCTGAAATCCTCATATGATTTCTCATTTGGTTTTGAAGAAAACATCCTTTGTTCTTCTTTGGTAAGGAATTTTTTGTCCTCATCATCCGAACCTATGACATTTACATGGTATTCTTCCAACTGCTCAGGCTCTCTTTCCTCTTCATCTACATAGTTGTCCTGGAAAGGAGGTCTGATTTGTTGGTCATTCTCTCTTTGTCTGACTTGAGGAGGGTCTCTTCTAAAGTTTTGACTCCTATTCTATTTTGAAGATTGGCTTGATTTTCCCTAGGAGGTGTTCTCTCATTTAAATAAATTTTTTCCATCATCCTCTCCATTGTCCTAAATATGGAGTCAAGTTTGGTGTCAGAAGAGGAGGTCGTAGGAGTTGTGCCATCTTTATAAGTCACCCTTTTTTCTGATCTCATCCTAGCCCTTTTCTCAATTAAATTGGCCTCTACACTCATAGCCCCTTTTTGCATGTCTTCTATAGTTAGGTAATCTCTCTCCCTTAGTTGATAGGCCATATCAGCATCAAAGCCTTCGGGATATTTTAATAAGGCTAAGCCTTGGGGAGGTTTTATGTGAGGTGGGAGGGCATTATAAACACTGTTAAACCTAGTGGAGTAGTCATGAACACTTTCTCCCGGATTCCTTTTAAGATTGTTATACTCGGAAAGAATTTGAAGGGGGTTCTTTTTTATTTCGCATTTGTTCACAAAGGTTTGGTAGAGGGTAGGGAGATCATGTATGCTGTTGGGAGGTAATTTTTTAAACCATTTCTTAGGTTCTCCCCCTAGGCTCTGAGCAAAAATCTTCATATGTATGGTTTCTTCTTCTATCTCCATGTAGTCAAAAGCATCATTAATTCTATCTACATGCTTTTGAGCATTGATGGATTCAATCCCTAAGAAGTGAGGGATCTTGGACTGATACTCATTTGGCAAAGGTAATAGTGGTTGTTGTAGAGCTATTGGAGCATACCAGGCTGCCATGATGGGAGGAAAAGGAAATAAGGGTTGATTTACAAGGGGAGGATTTGTGAGAGGTGGAGTAGGATGGAGTGGGGTGGTTTGCACAGTGGTGGTATGAATGCGTGTAGCTGAGGTACTTAGACCGGAGAACTGATTCTGTGTGGATTTGAGATGAAAAGGGCTAAAGTGATGGAGAAGTTCAAAGTCAGGTGGAGTGGAAGGAGAAGCTTCTCTAATGGAGCTTTACTGCAAATCTATGGGGTCAAGGTCAGTTTGGTCAACCCTGCTTTGTGACTTGGTCATGAATAGATTCATGGTATGGTGCAAGTCAAACTGAGGATCTTGTGATATTGTAAGGTGTTCTGGGGTAGAACTTGCTCTATTAATGGTCCTAACAGTGGGTGAGTTTCTAGCTTTATAAGTTTTCCACAAAATATTTTCTGGGTCATCAACTACAGTAGGATGATTTGGGTCTGGGTGTGATCTGGTATTGATCCTTCGTGAAGCCCAATCTCTTTACTCGAAAATCAGAGAGGCTGAAGGTTTGGGATTGTTTTTTGGAAGGCTGACCTCTCTTAGTGTTTTCTTTACTCGCACAAGGTATAACTAGGCCCTAAAAACTGATTTGGACTTTTCTGACACAATCCTAGAAAAACCCATGGGACCAGTGAGATGAAAAAAAAAAGGCCTACTGGGGGCTAGTGGAGTCGCTAGGTGGATGTTTCTTTGAAATTTTGAGGATATGTATACTATGGTCTACAACCAATTTTTGATAAAAAAACAATCAAGGGAGTATTTTGTGCTTTTCATTTTCTTTATGCAACCTTAAGGTTTTAATGAGTATCCTCTAGCTGAGTCATCATCTTGCTAGGATGGTGAAGCAATTAGTTTCTACTCTTGGCTATGAGTTGATTTTTTAAGTCAAACTAGGGATGTATATGAGTCTGTAAGAGTTTTTCAGGGTACTATGAACCCAGTCCCACCATGATCGCCATTATGTTAGCTCCCTGTAATTTTCTAGATTGATTGAGATACAAATGGACAGGGGTAACATCAAACCAAGCTTTAGAATCCAAGGACCTAGCCTTCCTAGATTTAGAGAGGGATCTCTCTAGTAGGTGCAAAGATGTGAACTTGTTTGTTGATTAGGGTTGATTTTAGGCTAGATGTTAAGTGCAGGGTATTTTGATTGTTTTTGGTTGGGTATGATGCTTGGATAGTTTAGACAGAAAATAAGGGAGATTGTTAAGTCATTGGGCAATGGAGTCTAACAAGGTCATGATAAGTTCATCAATGGTTTCAATAGCATTTGCAGGGCAATTTTAACTCGGTTGGTGGATCTTTTAAGGTTGTGAAGGGTCATGAGGTGAACATTAAGCTTGAAAACATAAGTTAATAAAGGGAAAAAATAGAATCCTTTATGTACCTGTAAACTGAAAGAGTTAGAAGATTTATGTGCATAGTAAGAGAATCAAAGCCATAAGAAAAACCTTAATCAATTTGATTTTAGACTGAAAGTAGATAATCAGCCAAGACAATCATTTAGATGAAAACATAGAAAGGCAAGAAACTTATTTAACTTTCATAGATTTCATCATTAAGAGAAGAAAAAAATTTAAGATGCACAAGTAGCCATAACCATAGAAGGAGAGAAAACCCTGAACATCTAAAGTCACAGCTATGAAGGTTCCTTGAAACAATTTTAGCTATGTAAAGGCAAAGAGCATGATTCAAACAGACTTCTTTGACAAACCTAGGCAAAGATGCTTTTAAAGAGATGATTCCAAGAACAGAGTTTTTCAGTGGCAACAATATGCATGGCTAGCCATAAATCATACTTAACACTAGCTGATCTAAACCATTCAAGAAATGGACAAGCTAAGAACTTCTTAGGGAGCAAGAGATGGATTCCCTAACATATCTCAACAAAAGAAAACATTGAGGTAGTGAAGGACAAACAGAATTAAGGTGCCATTTGAAAACATTTCTTAATCTAAATTTTGTGTCCTACTGCAAAATAGCAAGATGGAAAACATAATGGAAAACTAGAAAACATGAAAATAAGAAAACTTCACCATCAACCAAGCTTATGGATCCTACAAATAGTCTCTCTCCTTCAACAAGCAAACGAGGGCATGCATGAGCTCCAAGACATCAAATTGTTATCAAAAACTCCAAGAGACTATATATTGCTTCAGCATAAGTCATCAAAATCCAACTAATACATAAGAGTGTCATGCTCTATTTATGGAGAAAATGAGGAGGTGGAATCCCTAAGAGGCTTCCAGAAACCCCAATTTAGCCATAAATGTCCTAAATGTGCTTAATGACCATGCAAGGCCCAAGAAACATAATAGATAAGATAATAAATGAAAAACATCAAAACATAACTCCCAAAACAAATCAGGAGTGATTTGTCCAAAAAAATATTAAAAAAACAATTTTGCATTAATCAGTGTCTTTTGTTGACTTTTTGGCAAATGGATGTCTCTGTGCGTAGCGCCATTTCAGCAAAAAATAGGGTATGTTACAGCTGAATTTTGGACCCCTTCCCGGCATCGGATTTGGCCCCGTGATGGCTAGTTGGAAAGCATGGTGAATAAAATTTCCAAAAATACTTGATTTGTACTGAATGGATGCCATTTACCTGCTCAAAAATCAAATCTCCCATGACTTCTCTGTGCGCAATGCCAGGCCTAAAAAGGAGGCAGAAAGGTCAATTTTGGGGTGTTTTTTGACCTTTTGAGGGGGAAAAAATGCTCCAATTGACCTGAAATTTTGTGGGTAGAATGATGGTGATGTGAAAAATCCAAAAATTTAAACTCCGGCAGCTGAGGATGCCCCAATTTGGTGTGTAGCGCCTAGGGTGTTGCGCTCCTAGGGGTCAAAATTTGGAAAAAACAAAAAGTTTACGGATTTGCCTCAAAATTGGTGTGTAGACCCCTAAAGGGGTTTTAGATACCTGCTGAGAAGAATCAACCAAGATCCTGAGGCTGTCATGCACTTTGGTCCTTTTAGCTCTTCTAGCTCCATAAGGGCTTGCTTTTAATTTGGCATTAGCAAGCATTCTCTTCCTTCCATAGTGTTTGACCATTTTCTTCTATAAGGAAAGGCCCCTCTTCACTTCCTTGAAATTTTTATGCTCCTCTTTATAATAGTATATGACCCTTTGTGCCCTCTCAAAGTCATTTTCCCATTCTTGAAGCCGGGCATCCTTTTCTAAGAGGAGCAACTTAGTACTTATCCCTTAGTCCTCATTATCACTGTCTAGATCAGCAAAATGAGGCCCTTGAGAAGTATTTTTGATCCTTTTGCTCCTTCTTACTTGTACCTTCTACTCAACTTTTTCCATTTTTACTTTTCTTTTGTCCAATGTTTTGGCTGTTTGAGAAGAGATGGCCCTTTTCCTTTTAGAGGCAGTAAACACATTTCTTCTCCCTCTATGATATGTGCATGTGAGAGGGGTAACAATGGAAGCTTCAAAGGTAGTGTTATCATCACTTTGACCTTTAGTTTGCTTGATATCATCTGCACTTTCCTCACTCTGCTTTTCTTTGTCTTCCATGGACTGATTTTTGTCAAGACAGCCATGACTGTTGTCATGACTGTCATGACTCTTTCCTTGACTGTCTTGTGTACTTTGATGGCTATCCTCTTCATCATGCTGCTCTTCCTCATCATCTGTCTACTCTTCCTCATTATTTTGCTACTCTTCTTCATCATATAGCTGCTCTTCCTCATCATCTTTCCCACTACTTTCATCTTTGTTTTCCTCTTCATCGGACTCACTGCTCTCATCTTTGTGGCTGCCTTCACTAATTTCATCATTGCCATCACTACTTTCTTCATGGCTATTTCCATCCTCTTCACTTCTTTCTTCATTTTCATCATCTTCTTCTCCAATGCTCCCTTCTTTTCCATCATTATCTGTCTCATTTTATTCCTAACTATTTCCTTCTATTTGTTCTTCACTAGGGCTACTTTCAGCCCCCTCACTTGGAAATTTAGGGGAAGAGGTAAGAGGTGAAATTATTTGTGGAGAAGGCACATGGGGAGATGATGGATGTGTGGAGGTGGATGGTTGTGAAGTGGAAGGCAAGTTCTACTGGATGAAGGACCACGGGTCTATAAACACATCATCTGAGATGAAGGTTTCCAAAGATATTCCTTGCTTCTCTAGCTGGTATAGGACAATCATTTTGATCAGGGAGTGGTGAAAGAGGCTTGGCATTTGGTGGTCATAGCTTTTCTTCTTGACAACTGAGCCCATTTTATCAATTCTTCAGAAAATATAGTAAGGTGGGTTCATCATCTTGACCCTGGTAAAATTCATTAGCAACCTTATATGATATGAGTAGATCCGGGAGTATCTCCCCTCACATGTCAAAAAACTGATAATCTGCCTCATCAATGCAGCATACCTCTCTATAAAATGGGAAAAAGGGAAAACAACCTTACAATTTTGTTGATAGTTGGGTTTCAAATAGGGCCCATAATAACTCAATGCCAGTTTCTTTTGTTTCAACCACACCTCACCAATGTCTGGTATACCTGTTGCTTTGGAAATGATCTCAGATGAGAGCTCAAATTGTAACCCTGCCAGATTGACTTGATGGTTTTGTAAGCTACAGATGAACAATCTAGTTAAGTCTAAATGGCTGCTGACTTGCTTGACCTTCTCAAAAAAAAATTAGCACCCTACATCCTAGAAGCATGAAAATATCATAGGAGATGAAGCGATTGAAGTGGTGTCTAGGGGCTCAAATATTTTTTCTTTTCCTCCATGATGTTTTGGCTTGGTGGGAGTATGAATCTCATCACTACTGGTGTAACTATCTCTCTCTGACATGATGACTAGTCCAAAAATAGCAGTAGGACCTTTGGACTTTTCTTGAAGGTTTTTGGGCAAACTAGGTGCTTTTAGTGGTTTTTAGGTCAACTCTTTGCAAAACGAAGGCTAAGGTGAAAATGATTTTTTAGAGCTTTCACTTGGGGTTAGAGGTTAGCCTATAGTTACCCAATCTTCTTTTTGTACTCAAAACCAATTTCACTTGCAAAACCTAACTAAAACACTAAATAAATTATCTTTATATAGTCTAGGGTTTGGTCTAATTTTGACTATGGATGACTTCCTTGTTTTTAGAAAAAGAAAATCTTGGGAGGAGAAAAACATTTCACCAACCTTAGGCTCTGCTTGCAAAAGTTTTGAAGACGAAATTTCAGATTTTGGAGCTCTTTGAGAAAATGTGGAGAAATCTGGCCGGAGCGTAGCGCCTGTGCGCAACACCTATGCGTAGCGCTGGGCTGACTAGGTGGTGTCTTGGGTGCTTCTGGTCTTTTCTAGGCTTGTGCATAGCGTCGGGCTCTAAGTGCATAGCACAATGTATTTTTACATTTCTCGCCTCCCTCCTGTGCGTAGCGCCGAAGGCCAGGTGCATAGCACCGGCCTCAGTGTGTAGTGTCCGAAATATTTTATAGTTTGGCCCAAAAACCCCCAAAAAAATTATTTCAACAACTTCTTCAATTTGGAAAATGACAAATGATGCATGGGAAAGGTTCAAGTGACCTTTTCTAGTTTTTTTGAAAAGTAATTTTTAAAAGATAAAACCCACTTTTGCAAAGTTAATGTCCCCTATATTTTTAGTGTGCCTTTTGACTAATATTTGTTGTGAAACACACTTTTGAAATTTTTGGCAAAAATGTTTACTTATGCCTCTATCATATTTTGCAGAACAATCTTTTTGACATGGAGGCCTTTGTTGGGGGTCTATTGCTGAGATGCAAACCAGGGTCACACTTGCTTTTTAGGCCGTTTTGATAATAACTTATGCCCAACCTTTGATCTTATTTCAAAAAAATTGTTTTTTACCCTTTGGTAAGATGATCCCTTTTAAACTGATACTCTCTATCTTTTCTTCTCTTAGTGTAGGTGAAGAAATGCTATTTTTGGCAAAAACCTAAAGAGGTGGCTTCTGTCCTTGAAATATCTGAGATGGTTTCTTTCTTGTCACCACTGTTTTGTTAATCAACCAAAACAAACCCTGATTCTCTTTTACCTATAGGCCTGTTGCTTTTGTCTTGTTTGTGTCTACCTCCTGGTGATGATTACATCTTATTACCTTACCTCTTCTTATTGCTGGTGGCCACCTTGGCTATTCATTGTAGAAATGTGAACAAGGGTAGCTGTCCCTTGCAGAATTTGTGCTTTAAGCCAAGGAGGCTTTTCTTGAATGACTTTGGATCAAATTGCTTGATTTTATTCCTCTTTGAATACAATCTCTTCATGTGGGAAGCATAACTTGTTGGGCACCAAATCCATCCTTTGACTTAGTGAAACCTTAGGTGACCTAATGAGGACTTTCTTGTACTTGGACTTTGGATAGAGACTTAAACTTTAGGGATCACCAAGTACAAGATAGAATCTATGATAAGCTTAGTGTATTGAAAACGCAGGATCTAACATACTTGACTATCCAAAGGGCTTTTAGAGACAATCATTGTTTGAGAATCTGATGGAAGAGACAGCAAAGTTATTTGATTCGTAGGTTCAGGTAGTAGTGGGGAATTCTGTAGGTAAAAAAAATAGAGGATTTGGGCCAAAAGGCAAGACATGGTGAAAAAATGGGTGACAAGTTAGGGTTAAAATAAATGGCATGAGCCCATGATGGGTCTTCCGGGAGTGGTGGGTCAGTCATGACTAGATAGGATGATAAAATAGTGAAATTTTTATCTTAGGATGATGAAGGAAGTGATATTTCTAGAATTGACAATGTTTATGAACTTTGTTTCTAGAAATCTGGGACCAATGCTTAGTCATTTTCAGATAGGGAAAATTATGGATGACTAACACGGCCAACAAACCAAAAAAATCCGCAGTAGTCGTCTTTTTTATATCCTCAACGCTTGATCGCGCTAGATCCCACACGGTTCTGAGGGCATGGCTAGTGCAATAGAGCTCGACTTCAAATCCGAGTTCGAGTTCAGGTTTTAGCTGTGTGGATATCAAGGTGAGGGCTTCGAAATGATATGAGGGTTTGATAAAACTTGGGATTGTGGAATTGGTACAAATATTTTTGGTGATGATTATGGTGTCGATTAATGTGTTGTCTCTGTACTCTTCTTCTCAGGGAAAATATGGGTCATGGCTGCCAAGCTCAAGCACGAGCAAGGGACTTCAAAATTGAAGGGCGAGGGTTTTGAACCACGAATCTAGTATGTATTAGTTTGATTAAGTGTCGTGTCATTGATTGCAATGGCCGGATGAGCAAGGGAATTCGAAATTTAAGGGCAAGGGTTTTGAACCTAGGAAACTGCTATGTATTAGTTTGATTAAGTGGTATGTATTAGTTTGATTAAGTGTTGTGTGGTTGATTGCAATGGCCCCATTTATCAATTCAGATTTCACTTCAACATATTTTTTTGGGCTAGGACAAAAGCATCTTGAACTTCCTTGTATCAGGAGTTACTGTGGCAATTCTGTTGAAGCCGCAGGACATGGAGACGATGTTCCCGTTGTGGTTATAATAGGTGATGGTACAAGACGCTTGTTATTGAATGTTATCGGGGATATAATAGCTTTGACCAGAGTGATTAGCAGCGCAATAGACCTGCCCAAGCTTGTTGGCTCAATCCATTGCTGGAAGGAGAAGCTGAGCATTAATGCAACACAAAATATATAGAATCCCATCACTTAAACATGCAAGTGCTCCAATGATATCAAGGTTTCAACACTTGAGATCTCCTCTATGTTTTCACACCCATGAAAGTTAAGTTTTGGGAGACCATGAAGCCTTACAATTTTCTGTTGGAATTTCTGAAGTATTCCAAAACACATAGAGAGAACAAAATCTCTCCTTCTAACACAGAGAACTCATTTAAAAAAAAATTGGATAGACATGGCACACAAACAACTTCTATTTCATTAAAAATAAAATTCTATTACAATATGGTATTCTTCCTCCTTCAGAGGGATTACAAAAATGGAACTGCTTCCCACACACAGTGTCCTCAAATTCATCTCTGTCTCTTACAAAATTTGCACACATTGTGCTTACAATGCTTTGTTCTCACCTCACTATGTTTTTTCCTTCGGGCTCTCTTACTAAAAACAACTTTCACATTGTCAACACACCTATTATCCTTCGGGCTTAAAATTCAACAACAACAAAAATTACATACTATGTTTTTAACACTCGTTTTTTTTTTTTTTTTTTTAAATTACAGAGTGAAAAAAAATTACATTCATGGCAATGTTCTTTTTTCTTTCCTTTGGGAATTTTTCAAAATGGATACGAAGTCCATTTTTCTTTTTTTTTATTACAATGTCTATTATATATATATATATATATATATATATATATATATATATATTGTAAATAGAATATTTACAATATATTATATATAACACATATATGTCAAAGAGTTAAAACAAAACATATGTTGTCACATTAAAGAAATCATTAAAACAAAAGGAACTTAACCTAAGGTTTTTAACCTTCGTAGCGGACTTCAAAACATGAGATTAAATTCCTTTGAAATGAATTGCCACATACTAAATCCCTTTGATGACGTAGGGGTCCAATTCCGGGCGATCGACCTGCCATTGGCTAGAGGTGGGACCCCCAGATTTAAAAATAGAAAATAAACTTGTATGCATGAAATTATCACATACCAATCGGGCCTTGTGACGTCACCGTAAAAATTGCGCGATAAAATTCTATTGGCTGTTGGTGGAGCCCGTCGGTGTTGAATTGGCCTATTCAAAAATTTAAATGACACACAAGATTTAAATGGTGGTTGGTGAGTTGATAAGGCGGTATGGTAGATTTGAATGCTGGTGGTTCCAGAATATGATGGCGCAGAGAAAAACTGAAGTGGGTTGCATGGTCAACCATCAAAGTTAAATGCGAAGTATGGCTAGAGTTTGTAAACAAGAAATGAAATTGCAGGTTTTGAATGCTGGAGTTAATTGGGAGATAACGTGCAAGAAAAATAAAATTAAGTTTTGTGGAGTTGTTCTTCTGGATCACATCTGCAGTTGAAGTTAATATTTCAAAACTCCCCCTTAAATTCAACTACTAGGTTTTCTTCCATACCCAAACACTTTTTCAAAAAATCAAAACTTTTCTGCCCCAATGGTTTTGTTAAAATGTCTGCAAACTGCTCCTCTGTTCTACAATGGTTCAGAACAATTTCACCATTGTTCACTAGTTCCCTGATGCAGTGATACTTGGCATCAATGTGTTTCGTTCTCTTATGAAACACTAAATTCTTTGACAATGCTATTCTTGAGCTATTATCACAATAAATTGTTGTGCCTTTTACCTGTTCATGACACAAACTCTGCAGTATTCTTCTCATCCAAACTGCTTGACATGCTGCTACTGTAGCTACCACATACTCTGCCTTTGTTGTAGATAAAGCCACAATTGGTTTTTTCTTAGAAGCCCATGAGATGGCTCTTGAACCCATATGAAAAACATAACTAGATGTACTTTTCTGGTCATCTATACTTTCAGCGCAATCACTGTCTGTATATCCAATCAATTCAGAATTTTCTGAAGTGGTATATATAATTTCATACCTCTTTGTTCCTTTCACATACCTCAGAATTATTTTTGTTGCTTGCCAACGTGCCTCCTTTGGCCTTTCCATAAATCTAAAAGTTAAACTCACAGCATGCATAATATCCGGCCTAGTTGCAGTAAAATACATGAGGCTGCAAACTATGTTCTTGTACAAACTTGGATCAAAATCCTTGTTGATGTCCTGTTTGTTGAGTTTCAATCCCATCACTGTAGGATTAATTGCTGCCTTGCAATTCGACATATTAAATCTTTCCAAAACTTCATTTACATATTTAGCTTGAGAGATAAAAAAATTGTTTTCATTTTTCTCTACTTCTATTCCTAAGAAGTATTTTAGAAATCCCATATCAGTCATCTCAAATTCATCCTTCATGACTGATTTAAAATTCTCAATGAGGTAAGAATCATTACCTATAAAGATCACATCATCAACATATAAAACAACAATCAACGTCTTACCATATTTCTCCTTGATGTATAATGTCAGTTCTCCTTCACATTTTTCAAACCCATTTTCCAGTAGATAGGCATCTATCCTACTGTACCATGCTCTTGGTGCATGTTTCAGCCTATAAAGAGCTTTCTTCAATCTGCAAAATTTGTGCTCATGGCCATTTTTCTCATAGCCCAGAGGTTGTTCAACATAAACCTCTTCTATCAATACTCCATTTAGGAATGTTTATTTCACATCCATTTGGCAAACCTTCCACTTGTGTTGTGCTCCTATGGACATAACTGCTATTACTGTTTCCATTCTTGCAACCGGTGCAAAAGTTCCCTCATAATCTCTTCCTTGTTGCTGCTTGCAGCCTTTGACAACAAGTCTGGCCTTGTGCCTTTCAATCTTACCTTCATCATTTCTCTTGGTTTTATAAACCCATTTCACTCCAATAACTTCTTTGCCTTTTGGGAGATCAACCAATTCCCATGTTTTATTCTTCTCTATTGCATTCATTTCTTCCTTAAACACCATATACATGTCATATTGGTAAAGGAGGAAGATGAACACACACACACACAAGAGAAACAAATACACAATGAAGGATAAGCGTGAGGCTTTTTTATTTTCCATTATACAAAGATGTACATTTATAATACAATGGTGTGACTCTTGGTTTCATATTCCAAGGTCACTTGGACTCCATTGTGACTTTTTGTATTCCACACCTACCCATGTAGGATTAGGTGTTCCAACATCCCCCCTTAATCCGAAGGGGTATATGTGAGTCCAAGAAAAGAGTTGTAATACAAATTTGCAAAGTATACATGGCAGCACTTGGGTTGAATCAACTCTCTGAAATGTTCGAAAAATGGGATGGTTTAAGGATGACCACCAACACTAGAACACAAAACTTGTTGCAGTTCCCGGAACTCTTCCAAAATTGGCAAGAAGCCAAAAGCTTCTGCTAGAGGAATTGTCCCTCATAAAAAGGGAGGCGTTCAACCTAAAAGAAGGAAGGTCTACTACCTGTGATGGTTTTAGGATTGCTTGCCAACAACTCGGGAATGCATCAAGCATTTCTAGGAACTCAACCAAGCCGGCAACAAGTCAAGGTCGCTAATTCAAGGCTTCACAGAGGAAGTGTTCTCATATATGAAAGGGAGACCTTCGACCTAAAAGAAGGAGGTCTACTAACCCGTGATGGTTTTAGGTTGGCCCATCAACCAAAGATGGTTTAAGGCTGTCCACCAACCAAAGGCATGCTCATGTAAGTGTCTGTCTTCCGCTACATCTGACTCTGGAATGACGCACTGTGGCTCAGGCTGCTGACTCGCGTGTCTCCTCGGCTACAACTCTGAACATGGAATGAGAGATTATGGCTTAAGCTCGCTTGATCTGTCGTCGAAGCTTGTACATGACCACCATTTTTCCCCCTGTCAGGGACAAGGTGAGATGATGGCGAAAACTCAACTGCAAGTTTACTCAATATCCGTGAACAAGTTCTGACATGTGTCGTAAACATCTTCGTTGCCGATGCCCATCGCTAAGAAGCAATCCATCTAAGGTGAATCTTTGTTCTGCAGGAGGCCAGGGTCAAGGGATCTGGTTCAAGAATGAGTGTGCCGACCACAAAGGCTTTTGCATGGATGAAGATCAAAACAATGATCTTCATATGGCCAACCTCGGACCACAGTGAGCTGGCATTTTTGCTAACTGCTGTTGTTGTGTGAACTAGATCTGGAACAAATGCTGCAAACCGCCCTAGGAATCTGAAATTCTGGGGGAACATGTTTATATGTCCAAACAGGAAAGAGACATCCTATCAGGACTAGCACCGTCGTGCTGGAGTTGTGGACAAGCTCTTCCCAAGGTTTGATGATGGGCTTAGGAAGTAGGCTGAACTGCTGCATCTGCATGTACATCTGCTCTAGTGCAAGGAACTGAATGTGAATCAAATGGAACTTTATCTTCTTTCTTCTGATGAGAGTCCTTCTCAATATTTTGAATAGAAACAGGTTCATAATGGTGACTCTTTTGCTGAAGTTCATCTTCTTGGAGCTGAGATTCCAATTGCAAAAACTCAATATTTTCTTGTGCATCTTGCAAACAAATTTCAATGTTACAAAGAGCATTCTTGCTCATTTTTATCATATCATCAACATCCCAATGAATGAGGTTATTCAACAACACTAATGCCTCATTGATTTTAGCCATTTCAACAACTTAGGCTCAAAAAATGAAAGGGTGTCGGCTTCAACCGAAAATGCACCCGTTTACAATGTGATGCAACAACAAATACAAATGACTCTAAATAATTTCCAACTATGGAAATCTCAAAGTACAAAATATGCTCCTCAAATGATGGAGGGCAATCAACAATTTTTCAACAACTCAAGTACTGATTGCAACTATGAAGAAGCAATACAATGTCAACTCAATACAATAGTTCTGCAAAATATTTTGTAAATGTGCAGCTGAAAACACCTTGTGCAAGAAGCCTTTAAGGCAGCTGATTTTTCCTTCAAAGAGCTGTTTTGCACCAATAACAACTCGTCTTCAAATGTCAATTTCTTCAGAAATTCACCCTTATGTATGCCAAAAATTACACAATGTCAATTGCATTTTCACTTGCGTTTATTCGATCTACCTACATGTCATTTTCTTCATTTTTGTCAAGCTCATATTCTCTTGTTTTTCTTCTCTTCTATTGAAAGTTTAATTAATTAAAAAATAGGAATAAAAAATGAGGGGAATGGGATTAATTTATTTGGGGAGAGTGATTTTAATTGTAAGATAATAAGAGGGGGGAATTAATATAGGAATTAAAAAATGGGAATGAAGGATTATAGTAAAAAGGAGGGAATTTATTTTAAAAAAAAAGAATTAATTAAAATGAATGGAATTAATAAAAAAAATGGGAGGGATTTTAATTGGGAGGGAGAAATATTAAAATGGGATGGGATAATGGGTGAGTGGGGCTATTAAAAAATTTATTAATGAATTTAAAAACGAGGGGGGGTATTAATGGATGAGGGGTAGTATTAAATAAAAATTTAAGATGAGAGGTAGTATTATATGGGAGGGCGGATTAAGAAAATTTTAAAAATTTTAAAAAAAGTGAATGCGTTGGGGAGTGTGGGGAGTTGGGACGGGGGAAATTAATTTAATAAGGAGGGGCGTTATATTTAAAAATAAAAATAAAAAATTATTTTTGTTTTTAAATTAAAAAAGGGGTAAGGGAAGGGTCGTAAGGCCAAGGAAGGGAGGAGACGGTTTGCAGGTGGGGAAGCATATAGAAGAGTGGTCGATTCAAGGTGAGGGAAACGTATAGCATATGGGAGGGGCGTAAGGTAATTCCGTGGGGAATGAGAGTAGGGCAGCCACAGAATGGGAAGAGGGCCGTGTGGGGTGTAGTGTAGGTGGGGTCGAGAATTTTTAGGGAGGAGCAAAGTGTTAAGCCGAGTGCTGTAGTGAATTTGGTAGGGAGTGTTGTGAGTAGACGGGCGGGTGAGCGAATGGGGATGGGGTGGCTTGTGCGATGAGAGGGGGTTGGAAAGGGGGCGGAAAGGGTGTGATATTGCAGTGAGAGGGGGCCGTATGGCCTGGAATTTGAATGATTTATTTTTTATTTTTTATTTTTTATTTTTAAAACTAAAACAACAGAGAGTAGAGATAGGAAATCCACTTGAAAAACAGCAGTATAATTTTTTCTTCTAAATATACAACAGAATTTTTCTCTTCAAATGTATAGCAGAACAAATCTAGCAGCAACATAAAGTGCAGAAATGAGGGCAACTTCAGAATTTTAGTCTTCAAAACAACAGATTTTTTCAAATATACATCAATCTACTCCATTGCAGAATTTAACAGTATTCAGAAACCCAGAAACTTGCAGAGATTTTTCAATGAAAAACTCAGAAATTTTTCTCTCAGACACCCTCTTTAAACAGTATTCCAGCAGCTCTTGAAAATGCAGATTTTAATAAGCAGAAATTGCAGAGAAAAATTAGAATGAAAACCTTCAGATGGGAAGTGCTGCGTATCCAAACCAATTTCTGAACGCTGCCAAGGATTTTGAATGCTGCTCCTCTTCAAAAAACTTCTCAATGGCGACAAAAACACTACTGCAGAAAGTCTCTAAATGCTGCAAAAATGTCAAGAATTTTGCAGATATGCACAGGCCATAAACACAAATGGCTCACTCAAATTGGAGCAGGGCCAGCAATCGCCCGCTCTGATACCATGTTAAACACCATGTTGAAGCACACACATGGTGTATGAGGAAGATAAACACACACACAAGAGACTCAACACACAATGAAGGATAAGCGTGAGGCTTTCTTATTTTCCATTATACAAAGATGTACATTTATAGTACAATGGTGTGACTCTTGGTTTCATATTCCAAGGTCACTTGGACTCCATTGTGACTTTTCGCATTCCACACCTACCCATGTAGGATTAGGTGTTCCAACATCTTCATCCATAACATCTATCCATTTCTTATCTTTTATAGCTTCTTCAAAATGAATAGGATCATCTACATGACAATATAATGCAAATAAAGATTTCATACCTTCATTTCCTGCCTCTTGCTCATAAATATCATTCAAACTTATGAATATGGTTCCTCTTTCACTTGGTGTACTTGTGCTTTTAGAAGCACTCAAATCTGCTCCTTGTGGTGTGTCTGGAGAAGCACTATCATCACTTCTCAAGAGTGTTCTCATTCCTGCTTTTGGTGTCCCTTGTTGTCCTTGTGTTGGTGGAGGTGGTGCTGTTAATGACGAAAGTATTCCAGCCATCTCTTCCTCATTATCATCATGAGACATTATGCTTCCATCCCAAGATTTTTCTTCAATGAACTACACATATCTGCTTATAACAAACTTCTTGGTGGACGGGTTACACAACCTATGTGCCTTGGATTCTTCACTATATACAATAAATATGAACTTCTCCCCCTTACTATCCAACTTCTTCCTCAGCTGATCTGGAATGTGTGCATAAGCCACACAACCAAAAGTCTCATGTGGGTGACACCTTGTTTTATGCCACTACATGCTTCTTCCGGAACTCTATTCATTATAGATTTGGTTGGGCATCTATTCAAGATGTATGCTGCACAATGTACATCTTCAAAACAGTATTCATTTGGCAAATATTTTGCCTTCAACATACTTCTTACCATGTCCATTATGTTTTGGTTTTTTCTTTCAGCTCCATTTTGTTGCGGTGTTTACCTTGTTGGAAATTTCTTGTGTATGCCATTTTATCTACAAAAACGCAGAAATTATTTTGAGATATACTCACCTCCTCTATCAGTTCTTAAAAATTTTATATGCTGCCCACTTTGGCTCTCAACAAGAGCCTTAGAGTGGCAGAATTTCTCAAACACTTCACTTTTATATTTAAGGAAATAAACCCAAGTTTTTCTTGTATAATCATCAATAAAAGTCGGCATATAGTGGCTGCTTGCTAGTGATGGTGTTTGCATTGGTCCACACAAATCTGAATGGACAATTTCTAAGGGTTCCTTTGCCCTTATGCTCTTTCCTGATGGAAAGCTTTCTCTGCGTTGTTTTCACAAGATGTAGCCTTCACATAGGTTGTCCAGTTTCTCAATCAATGGTAATCCCTTTACCATTCCTTTCCTATGCAACAAATTCAGACCTCCAAAGTTGAGATGTCCAAATTTCAAGTGCCATAACCAATTTTCATCTTTTGCTTCTGTTTGGAATGTCTCTTGTGTTACTGCTACCATTTCAGCTCATTTCTTTAAATATGCTCTCATCTTAAGAGGGAACATTTTGTTCCTTGTCATCTTCACTTGTGCAATGCATTGCTTGCTTGGTGGTTTATCCATGATGGTGCATACATCATCTTCAAAGAAAACATTGTACCCCTTTTGAATGAGTTGTCCAATGCTCCAGAGGTTACACTTCATACAAGGCACATAGTATACATCTGATATGGATCTTCCTTCTCCTTTCTTTGTCAAAACGTTCAATCTGCCTTTTCCCATGATAGAGACCTTACTATCTATCCCCAATGTTACTTGAGACTTTACATTTCATCTAACATGGAAAACATGGAAACGTTTCCAGTCATATGGTTTCTACATCGTGAATCTAGAAACCATATATCTTCATTCTTTTCCTCATCCATATTACATGCTAAAAAAAAATTTTCTTGATTGATATTTTCTTTGGTAAAATTAGCACTGGGTCTATTACCCATGTCACTCGGTTTCTTCTTACATTAATTGGCATAATGGCCATACTTCTTATAGTAATTACATTGGAATTGGGATTTATCATACCTTTGTCCATGTGCTTGATTTTTTCCACCTTGTTGGTTGCTACCTTGGCCTTGGTTCTGAATTTGATTTCCGCCCCTTCCATGAGTATTTGCAGGGTTGTTTCTTCCTCCTTTGTTTTTTCTTCTGCCTCTTCCTTTTCCTCTGTAGTTTCCTCTTCTTTGACCTCTTCCTCTTCCAAAGGACATTTGGGTCTTGAAGGCATGTTCCAAAGATGAGTTTGTTTTTCTTCCCAATATTTGTTCATGAGTCATCAATGATGCATGAAGCTCATCAACAGTAAACTTTGAGAGATCCTTTGCCTCTTCAATGGTTATGACTATAACATAAAACCTTGAGGGTGAGCTCCTCAACACTTTCTCCACTCTCCTTATTCCTTCAAGTGTCTCTCCATGAGAGCTTATCTGGGTAACCAAACCAATCACATGTGTGAAGAATGAGTCTATGTTATCATACTCTTTCATACAGAGAGTTTCAAAGTCTCTCCTCATAAATTGTATCTTTTCTGTATTTACCTCTTCCATACCTTTATAGGCAGTCTAGATGGTATCCCATGCATCCTTAGACCTCTTAGATGCTGTTATCCTTGGAAACACGCTTTCATGCACTGCTTGATAGAGATAGAAGAGGGATTTTGAGTTCTTCTTCCTATTTCTCTTCAACAAATCCTTCTCTGCCTATGTCAAGGCATTAAAAGCATTTTCATCTGCTGGTTCTTAAAAACCATCTTCAACAAGCTACCATAAGTCTTGAAAGGCAAACAGGGCTCTCATGGTGATTTCCCAATCGTCATAGTTATTCCCATTAAACTATGGGAGTTGAGTATTTCCAATACTCGTGCTTGTGTTGGCTTCTGCCATGGCTAGCACACTGAACTATGCAATAACAACTTGACTGTGTTTCAAACAAGCTGTATCACTGCTTAAGAGACTAACTCTGTCTTTTAAAAGACTTCTCTGGACTGCACTTTTTAAACACAAAACAAAACTCTGTTTTTGCAAATACCTGGACTTTTGCTGAGCCTTCACACTACTGGAGAACTGCTTCAACAACTCCTTCCTTCAGCTTCTTTGACAAACTTCAAAGAGCCTGGACTAGCTCTGATACCATGTTGGAATTTCTGAAGTATTCCAAAACAAAGAGAGAGAACAAAATCTCTCCTTCTAACACAGAGAACTCATTTAAAAATTTTCTGGACAAAGATGGCACACAAACAACTTCTATTTCATTAAAAATGAAATTCTATTACAATCCGATATTCTTCCTCCTTTAGAGGGATTACAAAAATGGAACTGCTTCCCACACACAGTGTCCTCAAATTCCTCTTTGTCTCTTACAAAATTTTCACACACAGTGCTTACAATGCTCTGTTCTCACCTCACTTTGTTTTTTCCTTCGGGCTCTCTTACTAAAAAAAATTTCACACTGTCAACACACCTATTAGCCTTTGGGCTTAAAAATCAACAACAACAAAAATTACATACTCTGTTTTTTAACACTGTTTTTTTTTTTTTCTTTAAAAAAGAAATACACAGTGGAAAAAAAATTACCTTCACGGCAATATTCTTTTTTTTTTTCCTTTGGGCATTTTTCAAAAAGGATACGAAGTCCATTTTTCTTTTTGTTTATTACAATATATATATATATATATATATATATATATATATATATATATATATATATATTGTAAATAGAATATTTACAATTTATTATATATAACACATATATGTCAAAGAGTTAAAACAAAACATATGTTGCAGCATTAAAGAAAATCATTAAAACAAAAGAAACTTAACCTAAGGCTTTTAACCTTTGTAGCGGACTTCAAAACACGAGATTAAATTCCTTTGAAATGAATTATTGCATACCAAATCCCTTTGATGATGTAGGGGTTCAATTCCGCGCGACCGGCCTCCCATTGGCTGGAGGTGGGACCCCCAAATTTCAAAACAGAAAATAAACTTGTATGCATAAAATTATTGCATACCAATCGTGCCTTATGACATCACCCTAAAACTTGTGCGATAAAATTCTATTGGCTGTTGGTGGAGCCCGCCGGTGCTGAATTGGCCTATTCAAAATTTTAAACGACGAGCCAGATTTAAATGATGGTTGGTGAGTTGATAAGGCGGTATGGCAGATTTGAATGTTGGTGGTTGCAGAAGATGGTGGCGCAAATAAAAACTGAAGTGGGTTGTGTGGTCAACCTTCAAAGTTAAATGCGAAGTATGGCTACAGTTTGTGAACAAGAAATGAAATTGCAGGTTTTGAATGTCGGAGTTGATTGGGAGATAACGTGCAAGGAAAATAAAATTAAGTTCTGTGCAGCTGTCCTTCTAGATCATATCTGCAGTTCAAGTTAATATTTCAACATTTTCCTAAACTCCTTACAATAGAGTAAGTAAAGATATTGAAGGTTAGGGAAAACACCTTGAAGGTTTTGGAAAATACCTCCATGAAACACGCATTTGTCCAATGTATTCGACTCTATTTTTTTTTCTCCTTCAACGCTTCTAAATGGACGACCATGGAGTGGACACCCGGTTACCTCTAAAAATATGAGATTGTTCATCTTTTGAGGTAAATTTTCTATCCCAAAGTTCTCTATGGTCAAATCTGTCATCCAAGTCAGCTGTCCAAAGGAATCAGGCAAGCATTTCAAAGATGGGCAATTTTATATCATCAACCGCATCAACTGAGTCAACTTTCCAAAGGAGTCGGGTTAATATGCTTTTTTTACTGGTTCATTTGTGTATGGAGCTTAAATTGATAATTCGTAGATGAAGAGTCATTCATTAAAATACTTTCTATCTCAATTCAAATTTTAAGCTCAAATAAAAAACTCTAGGAGCTCGCTATGCTTTAGATCTATATATGTTGCAGTTATCACACACAAAAGTACTACAACCAAGACTGCTAGTGAATTGAGCAACTTCAATTCCTTATTTTTATCTAGAATGAATATTTGCAAATTTATTGAAATTGTGTATAGATTTTGTTTGTTACAGTTTGTTTACATAACATCCTGTTGAATTCTCCAGCTATAAAAAAATATGGCGTTAAAAACTCAGGGTCATAATCTAGCGTGAGGCTACTTGGTGTCTTAACACATCTCGCTGGTGCCACAATTGAAACACTCTCCCAAGAGCCACAATTCCTTCAAGTTCCTGAGATAAACAAGAAAATATAGCAGCATATCTAAGAAACGATCTGGCAGCATACCTCTTAAATCGTCGAGCCATAAAAAAAAAATATGGCGTTAAAAACTTAGTGTCATAATATAGCATGAGGGTACTTGGTGTCTTAACACATCTCGCTGGTGCCACAATTGAAACACTTTCCCAAGAGCCACAAGTCCTTCAAGTTCGTGAGATAAACAATCAAAGATGGCATCATATCTAATAAATGATTTGGCAGCATATATTTTATATGTGCCTCACTGATATTATTATAGTTATTTTAAGTATTTTGATGTTTATTAGTATGTTGATGTTTATTTTAAGTACCATCACTTATATTCTGATGAAACTGTTTCAGCATCGCAAAATATCTGGGTATCAGACGATCGCCATTCCATTCACTTACTGTCATTTCCTGAAGTGGATGCATCTCATTGTGAGGATGACAAGGATATTGCTGACAAGAAGTCCCTAGAGCTCTCAGGTTTGTCTGTAGAAACTCAATGACTAAGGTGATATTGGTTCTTTTTTGAGGAAAACGCTTGTAGCCACAGTCTTAATATCTTAGTCAACATGCCATTTTTGTATTTTTCAATGCATCTATGAAACAAGTTAAATTTTCATAGAGAACACATTCAGTTATAGAGTTGAATGATGCCATTGAGTTAAATGTTTGGGAGAGCGATAAGAAAACATTTTCTTTCATTTCCAGGAATGATGGATAAGACAATATGATTTTCAATAGGGAGAACAGAGTTGAATGATTCCATTGAGTTAAATGTTTGGGACAATGATAAGAAAAAAATTTCTTTCATTTCCAAGAATGATGGATAAGACAATATGATTTTCAATAGAGAGAAAAGATTTGAATGATGCCATTGAGTTAAATGTTTGGGACAACGGTAAGAAAACATTTTCTTTCATTTCCAGGAATGATGGATAAGACAATATGATTTTCAATAGAGAGAATAGAGTTGAATGATGCCATTGAGTTAAATGTTTGGGACAGCGGTAAGAAAACATTTTTTTTTCATTTCGAGGAATGATGGATAAGACAATATTATTTTCAATAGAGATAATAGAGTTGAATGATGCCATTGAGTTAAAGAAAATATTTTCTTTCATTTCCAGGAATGATGGATAAGACTATGATTTTCAATAGAGAAGAAGATTGAAATATATTTCCTTACCAATGCTAATTTGATGTTTTATTTCTTTGGAGGCCATTCAAGGTTCTTAAATTGTACTACAGAGGCCAAAGATATTGTGTTGAAAAACATGGCATATTTATTCACTAAGATTTGTATTGGGTGTTGTGGCAGTTGACCAAGCAATGTTTCTTAGTGAGCCTGTTCGTGCCATATATGTGCCATATCTGCAATGTCTGTAAATACAATATTGGTATTAACACAAGGTAGGAGGCAACATTACTGATTACTACAGGCAGTAGGTGTAGGATAGACCCAATTATTGCAAGATTTATAGTTAGCTTTACATATTATATGCATTTAAGTACTAGCCCCATTTAATTTTTGGTTGGTCTTCTGATTTGATCTTTCTTGTTTTGCAACAAGTATTACTGCATATTCTGTAGTTGGAAGTTGATACCTCATTATTAATTGCAGTAAATGGTAAATATGGAGTACATTTGTTGTCTCAGTGAACTCCTTTTAATTAGTATATAATGGTGTTTTCCTTAAGTTTTAGTGATTCACTTCTTTATTGATTTTTATTTTTGACATTGTTTCCTTTTTAAGCCAATTCAGATATATTAATGCCACATTCTGAAAAATCTTGGATGTCCTTTTGGAACATATTTTAGTAGTTGAGCATGTAGTTTTTATTAAATGCTTCACCTACCAATCATAAGGACAAAGGAATATCTGGACAAGAAACTATTGTTGATTTTGTAAAGATGAAAAAAATTAATAGTAGTGACAACGATAAGCTTCTGTCATAAAAAAAAAAAACCAGGAAATGATAAAAGAATCTATTACTAACTGTGACAAATGCTCAAAAGAGGTGTGAAATGCTCTCCACATGGTCAACATATTGATTATGGACATGCTCCACTTGCTTCTTTATCTGAATTTGTAGAAAGTGATTATTGACAATTCCAAGACTATTTTGAATATGCTTAAGTTGACAATGAGAAGTCATGAAAATCTCTCGGAGAATACTTTAGAGGACTACATTTCAGAGCATATAGATTATGGCTCTTTTTTGAAACACGTCATAGAGAACTCCATAAGTGGGAGAGCAATTGATAATTCCAACTTAGAATCCTCTTATGAGATGGGAATCCCACTGCAGCTAGACACTCTTGATGTTAGAGGCCAGGTACGAGTCAATTGAAACTTCCTTTTAAAATTAACATTTTAGGAACAAATGAAAACTTATATTTAAAAATAACTTTGGGTGAACAGAAGCAGAGTTATATTTAATGTTTTCATAGAGCATGTGAGTATAGATAAAAATGATTTCAAAATATCATAGATATGTATTAGTATGTCCTAGAACTTGGGATGCAGTGAGAGTTTAGTGTAAATGTTCATTTCAAAAAAAACATTATATTATATAATAAATAATAATGTACTTAATAATATATAATAAATATTAAAATTTGTTAGCAAGTTTTGAGGTATAAATTATGATTAAAATAAATAATACTCTAAGTTATAATAAATTTAAAATTTAAGTAAATTTAATATAAAAAAAAAAGTATTTATAAATTTTTAACATTATTTCCTTCTTTCAAATATATTAGTTAAGAATTGTAATTTTGAATTGGTGATTTCAACTTCGCTCAGAAAGATCATAAATGGATTGCACGAAAGATCATAAATGGATTTTCTTACCCATAATAGGAGATATGGAAAACCACCTTGATAAAAATGTTTCTAACCTGGCAATCGAATTAAGCCATAAAAAATCTGTTGTGGTAGAGCTTGGGTAGTAAAAAGAGCGTTTTGAGAAGCGACATGACATCACTTATTATGATCTGATTATTCACCCTTGCAGCAGTTATAACAGCAGTGAAGCAACAAATATAGCAGCCAGAAACCAACCCTTGGATTCTTCAATAATAATGTCAACTCATTCAAATAATTGTCTTTTTACTTATGTCAAATGATCAAGACATATAGAATTGTAAATAACAATGCATGAAGAATATATATGGCTGAAAATCAAATATGGAAATCACACAATTTTTGGGATAGTTGAAAATTTGTAGGTTGGGTTATTCAATCCACTCAAAACAACATAGTTGGGTAGATTATTTGAGTGAGGAACTCTCATCTAATATAATATAATAATAGTTTTGATTCATTTTTTTGTTGTGATTTTGGTTTGATTTAAAAAATATATGGTGTTTATTTCTATTTAAAGGTACAGTTTGATCAATTTGTTGAATAAGGAAAATTTCATCACAATTATGCATCTATTATAGAATTTCTTTTGAGGTTGTGCCAATTGTGAAAGTCCTTTTCTTGCCGTGAGGTAAGTTCTACCTTAGAATGTCCTTCTTCAAATGATTTTTATTGTCCTTTGTAAAATGATTTTTATTGAAAAACATTATGTTGAGCCCCAAAGATCAATATTTTTTTTAATTGTGTTATGAGCAGTGATATGTTAGAATTTGTTCTAATTGCTAAGTTATTAACAGCTGGGGTGATACTCAATGATAACAGCTGGGGTGATACACAACAATGCTATAATTCAAATAAGATGGCATGGAATTTGTTCTAATTGCCACTCTATCAACAATTGGGGCGATACACAACAGTTATTAAATGGGCAAGACGTTTTCTTCTAGGAAGCCAAATGTTTGTTAATGGAGATTCAAGTTATGTACTTCCAAAAGCTTACATTGGAGAAGTGGTCAAATAAATTAGTAACGGTGAATGAGGAGAGTGCCCAATTTGTCTTGAATGAGTTGATGATGTAGTCATGGCTTGTTTTGTATATCATATGTGTCATCAGTGCCTACTAGCAAGTTGGTGTAGCTCTTTGGGTGGTGGTTGTATTGCTTGTGCTAATTCTAGTTAGTTCTCTTTGTATGACAAGATTAATTTGTTTGTAGATTATTGTTTATTATTAACTTTTTGTGCAAGTCAAGCTACAAGGGTGTTAGATAGAGCTAACTCCATTGAGTAATTTTTTTATTAAGTTAAAACTAAGGGCTTGCATGATTATATATTTTACAAGGATTATGCCATTATGTGTTGAACATTTTTTTAAAATCACTGCATATTATACAATTTCAAGGACTGCCATAACTCTTCACATAATTCTTTAAAGGGTGCTAGCTCATTGGAAGAGCACCTGCTATGCAGGAGGTTGGTGGTTCGATTCCACTATACCCTAACATGAATTATTCAATCATATTGTAGATTTTTTTAATTAAATATTTTTATATTGATTTATTTTAATGGTGAGATATTTTTGTGGATTCATTGTTTTATATTGTCTCTACAGAGTCAATAGATAGGATTAAAGACATTGTCTCTATAAAGACAACATGTTTTTAATTCCAACTATTGTCTTTGGAGAGACAAATGAAATTGTCTCAAGTTAAGACAATTTACCCAAAAAATATCTTAAAAATTATCTTAAAACCCCCTTTGGTCTTGTAGTGCCACTATTGTCTCTCGAGAGACAAAAATGAAGACAAAAATGAAATTGTTTCTAGAGAGACAAAAATGCTAGTGAGACAATATTTTAAGACAATTTAATTTTAAGACAAATACAATATTTAAGACAATACACAAGTTTTCTTTTGTCTCAAATTAAGACAATTTACCCAAAAATTGTCTTAAATATTGTCTTAAAAACCCCTTTATGTTGTAGTGGCCAATGAAGTCAAGCCGACATACCTACTTTGTATGAAACAAAAAATGCCTCAAAAAATAATAGCATGGTATATCCAAACACAAAATAAAAAGTATTTAATAAATCTAATATATAAAATCCCATATTTAAGTAATGAGGTAAGCTAGAATGATAATGATAACGATATCTCTCTAAATACATTATAACAATGCATTTCTCCAAGACTGAAATGCATATTATTTATAAGACTGCACTGCAGACTACTTAGGCCTACATTAAAATCAAAAGCAAGAGAGGTTGCACTAACAATTACGTAAATGACACAAAATATAGTGTTGCTGTCTCTAAATTTGTTCCATTCCTTCAAAAGAAAAACACAGGTCACTCATTTCCTAAGTCTGCAGCGAAGGGTGCCTTTTGTATCCACGCATCACCAGAAATGAAATTAACCACTGTGAATTTTTGAGCATCAGAAATGTTCATGGCGTGGTAGCCAGGCCATTGAACTCGCCCTGTAGTTCCTGCCCCTGGTCCTGAATTCATATATTCGCCATAATACAGCGTTGTTAAAGCAAAGTCCCCGGACCATTCTAGCCAACCTGCAGGATGGACGACATCATCGATATATGACTCGATATAAACTGTGCGAGAGTACTGTTTCCATGGCCTCCCCAAGAATGTTTGGAAAGACATTTTCACAGCAGCCAGATCGGGCGCAGCAGAGACGGTGCAATTCTGAATAGATATTCCAGTGTTTTGATTTGGATCATCTCTTCCTTGAGCCGTGAAACAATTCTTTTGATTATCCATCGGTTTCCTGGCTAGGAGGTTGCAGTTTTGAAACACGGCTGCAGCGTTGCCAAAGATAAAATCAACTGTGCCATAAATGTCGCATTCCCTGTAGAACTGACGAAGAGAGTGTGCGTAGAGAGTATCCTGGTACCCTTTGAAGCTGCAGCGGTAGAATGTTGATAGATCCGACGCAACTCGGAGTGCGACAGCTTGATACTTCTCTGCGCCCGCCGTGTTCTCGAAAGTGATATCGAGAGCGATAAAGCCTTGGCCAACTACAGCTGTAATCGCAATCATTTTCCGTGTGAGCACGACAAGAAAAGAATGATTTAGATTCGCGGAAACAAAATTAGAATGATCGATTCCCATGCGAATTTGAAATTCAAAACTGGAATACCAAGGTTATATGACGAGGCCCTCACTGAAAAAAGGAAAATAACAAATTAACAAAAAAAGAAACGACTAAACCAGCTTACCGACTGTTGCAGAACGGTAAGTGGTCCATCCGTCCACAACGCTTCTATTGCCGGTGATAACAGTGGCATTTATGCCATCACCTACCAGCATAATATTTGTTTTGTGTTTGGGAACCTCAACATATTCCTGGTAAACTCCCTTTGTAATATGTATCACATATCTATATGAACTTTTGTTCGGAGCAGCATTCAGCGCGTCAGTAATTGTGGTATAATTACCACTACTGTCCTGAGCCACCGTAACGATATTGTCGGCTGCCTCGGATGTTTGAAGAAGTCTCCTTAGGTCTGAAGCAGACAACCATGAAGGGAATCCATCATTGACGGATCCATAATGTGAAAGAAATTTATCATCGTCTACATCAACCTGATTCTGACGCTCATGACTCGTTGGATTGGAGAACAAGCGTCGGTTGTGCACAGGAGGCTTCTTGGAATGTTTGCCAACGACAGAGATCCTTTTGACAAGAGCCAAAGAATTGCTCACAACTCGGGAGATATTATGCACACTCTTAGTCAATATATTTTGCAGGCTTCCGCTCGCCTCTTGAAGACTTTCGACGCAGGTAGCCTGATTAGTAATAGCTGCACTAAGCCAAGTCTGAGTGTCAACTGCCTGCATCCATTTCAAGGAATTAGCAGTAACATTTGACAAAGACTTGTTCAGGTGGTCCAACGTTAAATCGTTTAACTGCATGCAATCTTCAAGAGCACTCAATTGTCTTCCTTTGAATCCCCACCGTCCCAGACGAGAAATTTTTTGAGACACTTTCTGTGCTTCGACGACGCTCAGCTTGATGGCCATCCTGGCGAGATCAGTCGAATTCGCCCGCAATGATTCCGGAAACATGCTCGACATTGTCGAAACACAGAATTTTGGATCCGACGTCACGTCGCAGGCAGATTTCAGAGAAACGTAATGCGGCGATTCATCGCTTTCAATTTGAACAAACCTAAGACATATGATAAAGAAAACTGAAGCTGCAAATCTAAATCTGAAAGCCATTGCAGAATTCCCTCGTCTACTTTTAACTTCACTGCAAGTGGACTGCTCTTTCAGACTCTAAAACACATATATATACCAGCTGGGATGATGTTGGAACAAATAACCCAGAGGACCTTCACCAGCTGCAGCCCATGTTTACGCATCATACAATGACGTCGTTATGTTGACGTTTGTAAAGCGCAATCGACGCCGATAATTCTGAGTTCACCTCATTCAATGATTAAATGAATTGCAGAGCACAATCGTATCAGTGCCTTAAGGTGCAGAGTCTTCATAATCCAGACTTGATAGATTGCCGACATACAAAAAAATCTCGCATTGACCTGATTGACCTAAAACATATATTCAATATTTGACACCAACCTACTACTTTAGAACCCTGTGCCACGCCTTTATCATACTGTCGACGGCCCGAGTCTCGAAAATCCGAATGAGTGGCCGACTTACACAAAAATCTCAGATCAACCTAACGCTGATATACAATATTTAACTCATGGGTTTGAACCACACGGCATATGAAAAAGACGTACTTTCCAAGTTATATTTTTAAAAACATCTTAACAACTATTTTTTTTCGGTTTGTGTTACGTCATGGTATATGTACTCAATGCGACATAAGCATTTGATAAAAATCTAAATATTATATTTGTTAATAAACAAAATTAGTTTGCCTAACCTAAATATTATAATTTTTTAATAACTGGGAGCTTATAACACGGTAAGGTGATTGGGGTGGGTTCAAAATCAAATTATGTTATCATTATATTTCTTACTCTTTACTATTTTTTGATTTCGTATACGGGTAAGTTTGAGATCAATGATGAGCTTATGTTATCACTATACTTCTTCTTCTTTATTTTTTTGATTTACTATATGGTTTATATATTTTAATATATTTAAGATATCACTAGAGATGTATTAGAGAAATATAATTCCTAATGAGATTTAAACGGTTTCACATAAACACTGTAATTATGAAATTAAGTTAATATTTAGAGAAAAGTGAACAACTTAATAAATTCCCAAAATACTAAATTTGAGAAACAATTTATATTAAGTTTCAACAAAGTCTAAACAATAACTATAATTACATCTTAATTTATGAATATTTAACGCTTTATATTAATAATGAAATGATTTTTTTTACAACACTTAACTTATTATCAAGGTAAACATGGATTGGGTGAAAGAGTCATCGTGGTTAGGTTGATAGTGGTGGTTCTAAACACATGGTTTTTGTAGCTTATCATTTTAGAATTCGTGGATTAAATCTAATGAAGCCTTTAAATGGGTTGGGATTCTCCATTGTAATGTGGTTTAGTGGAGTGGAAGGTTCACTTTGGTGGACCAAGATGTTGGTTGGCATGGCTCAAGGGAATGTTGCATTTAAGCCATAAGCTAATAATAGTTTTATTGGATTGTTGCATTTAAGCCATAAGCTAATAATAGTTTTATTAGTTGGTTTTTCTTCGTTTTATTAGTTGGTTTTTCTTCGTTTTTTCTTTTCCAGGGTAAAAATCATCACTCGTGTTCCACCATCACTATTTAGGTGTGGAGATACAAAATAGTGCAACTTTCCAAGATATTTCATCTCAAACACCTATTACAATTTTCTTTTGATATATTTAACCAATTTTTTACCATTCCATCTATAATTAAATCATAAACATATAAAGAAATAAAAGCAATGAGTATAATTTTATTTCACCTTGATATACAAATTATGAACACTTTTAATTTTTAAAAGGTCTCATTGAAAGAAAAAAGTGCCCATTTTAACATACAAAGGCCTAGGTTTGTATTTAAGTCCACAGAAGCTTCCTTCAACCTGTAAATGAGATGTTCTCAACCCCACTTTACAAATCCTTCTTCTTGAACAAGATGAATCTCCTATTTTAATTCTCCATTTAGAAAAGATTATTTTACATCTAAGTGATGTAGAATTGAATTATATTTAGTGGCTAATTCTATTATTATTCTAATTATGTTCCTTTTTTCTCCTAGTGAAAAAGTATCCTCACATTCTATACCTTATTTGTTAGAAGTTAAGAAATACCGAGACATGGGGCTAGATCAATATTTTAACATTTTTAACAATCCATTTGTAATATCCCTGTTTAGGGCAGCCTCCCTGTTGAGGGTCCGGTGTGCCCTACCATGTTGCCGGGGTCTGCATAATTGGGGGACTGCGCAAGGGTCCTCGTCCCGAGACGCTCCGGTGGGCCTTAAGACGCCACCCTTAACACCCTGGGATGTCGCCCTCACTAACAGATCGAGCTTTTGGTGTAGTGGTTGGGCCTTTGTGGTATCAGAGCCGAGGTCTCAAATTCGAGACTCGCAGAGCGTGGTGGGCTATAATATCCCTGTTTAGGGAAGCCTCCCTGTTGAGGGTGCAATGGGCCCTACCACGTTGCCGGGGTCTGCGTAATTGGGGGGCTGCGTGAGGGTCCCCGTCCCGAGATGCTCCGGTGGGCCTTAAGACCCCACCCTTAACACCTTGGGATGCCGCCCTCATTAACAGTTCGAGCTTTTGGTGTAGTGGTTGGGCCTTTGTGGTATTAGAGCCGAGGTCTCGAGGTCAAGACTTGCGGAGTGTGGTGGGTTGTAATATCCCTGTTTAGGGCAGCCTCCTTGTTGAGGGTTCAGTGGGCCCTACCACGTTGCCAGGGTCTGCGTAATTGGGGAACTGCGCGAGGGTCCCCGTCCCGAGATGCTCCAGTGGGCCTTAAGACCCCACCCTTAACACCCTGGGATGTCGCCCTCACTAATAGTTCGAGCAAATTTCTCTGGATCGGGGCTAAAGAAGGTCACACATTTTCCTGGTCCAAATCGATGCATATTTTCTTACCTAAGAGCTGGGGAGGATGGGGAATCAAAGATCTTTTGACTTTTTCTTAGGCACTTGATGCTAATCTTGGGTGGAAGATTCTCACTAGCAACAATCTTTGGACCAAGGTTGTCACTCTCAAATACATCCACCCCTACAGCACTATTGAATAGCTCCGACAACTCCCTGCACACAAATCCAATTGCTCAACGATCTGGAGAGCTTTTATGTGTTCCATCAATCAAATTAGTAATGGCCTGGCTTGGAAGATTGGTTCAGGTTTGATGACATGCATTGGATGGGATCCTTGGTCGGGATGCGTAAATTCTCACATCCTCATGTCTTTTCTCATCAACACTCTCAACCGAGCTGGTATTCACACACTGAATCAAATTGTTGATAGGGACTGATCTACCATATTCACCCAAGGTTGGTTGAGTCATTTGGATTTACACATTCATCCTCAATGGGAGGCAGCCTAAACTACATATCTAGATTCCTTAAAATAATCTCATGTTAGAATCACAAAATGTGAGGATGAATTCATCTGGGCCATCTCTAAACATGGCAAATACACTCCAAAAGAAGGGTACATACACATCTACAACCCTCATTGGCCTCCAACTCTTCTCCCTTGGTGGCGTACTCTCTGGAAATTAAAAGGTCCTATTAAAGCTAGGCTTCTAATGTGGTTCATACTGTCGAATAAAATACCTACGAAGGCTAATCTATATTGCGCTCACAAATTGGACCCAACAAATGTATCCTCTGCGTTGTTGTTGTTGAAGACATTGTACACCTATTCCTCAACTGTCCATCCATTCATGAACTTTAGCGTCTCATAATCACCTCCCTCAAACTCCATCTCCATTGGGAGGGGCCGACTATATCCACAACATGGGAGACTTGGTGGCTATCTCCTATTCCCCACAAGCTTCGTAATATTCCCCTATTAGTTTTTGGGGCATTTGGATTGCCCACAATTGGGCCATCTTCCAAAACTCCTCGCTCAATTGGACCTCATCTACTGCCCATATTATCTCCATCTATCATATGATTCTGGATGACCCCCCCACCTCCCCCTCCCTGGACTATCACCCCTAAACATATTGATCACTCTCTACCCTGGGCATATTTTCATGGATCTACGCAACTAGATGGTTGCGGCGATGGATTCCTTATACATTTAACTCCTCTTAATTTCTTCAAAGTCAAGATCATTCTTGGGTGTGGCACTAATAATTTTGCTGAACTTTCTTGCCTACTTGTTCTTCTACAATTTGCCATTACTAAAAACTGCTATAATCTTTAGATCTTTGGTGATTCCAAAATTATCATTGACTAGTTCAACCTACACACATCTTGTCACGTGTACACACTCCAGAGCATATTGGATGAAGTACTTCAACTCAAAAAACATTTTGATTTCATCTCATGTCAACATATTTACAGGCAAAGGAAGGTGATTTCCGATCTCCTATCTAAGGAGGCGACACACCTACTGAGAGATCATATGGAAATACAGGAGCAGAAAAATCATGCATTTTATCAGTATTTTCATCGTCCTTTCGATCTTGATCAAAGGATGGGGTGAAAATCACACCAGATGCATCTCTTGATTTATTTTTGGCTACTTATATCATTTTTTGAACACAAACTGTTATGTTAATATTGCTGCCATACACAGTATGTATCTATTCAGACATTTATCAGATGTATTTATTTTTTCTATCATGATAAAACTTTATTGCTGATATGAATATGCTCACTGCATATACAACATGTAACTTTTAATTCATATTAACAGAAGCTACGATTTATCCTGTGGAAAAAAACACTAGTCAATTGCTTCTTTCACTCCTAACCTTTAGGAATTTTCCCTAAATTTTAGGAGCTTGTCCCACTTTTTAGGAATTAACTCCTAACTCATAGGAAATTTTGCATGCTCAAGGAGAAACTCATTGTGGTTCCATTGATTAAGGCACAAATCAAAGAACCCTTTCTCGCTAACATTTTGTACACTCCCTCTTAGAAAGGAAGGTATTCCTAGAAGAAACTCGTCCACCTGGATCTGTCTTTAACATTACCATGTTCTCTATTGTTCCAGTTGCTCCCTCTAAACTAGAAGGTTTCCCTACTTTCTTTTGGGGGACCTGCTTTAAAGACTCGTTCTTTCCCACAATGCTCTACAAGCCTATCACTTCTTTATTCTGAGAACTTCCTGCCTTGTTTCTCCCTCTGAAAGCATGCATCTACAACACCACAATCTGCCTCTATTAGTGAATGCATCTCCTTTAGTTCATTGACCTTTGACCCAAACAGTATTCCCTCTAATTTCTCCTCTATCCATCAAATATGTCAACTCATAGGATCTTCAACATTCCCACTACTTGCCTCATTGTTGCTCTACAAAAGACAAGTCTTAGGGAAAATGAGGTTTCCCACATTCTACTCGAGATGTGTTTCTCAACAAATTGAACTAGGTTTGGTTAACTAGCCCTCTTGGATTCCCTCTTAGGTAACCACTAACCACTTTTGTTCGGGGTTCTATTATTTCCCGGCCGGAAGGGGCACCCTCACATAAAGAAACTAGAGATTTGAAAATTATAAACCCACAAAGACGAGGTATGTTGTAACTATTTCACAATTAATTTTTTTAGGGGTAGGCAAAGGTTTATCTAAAGGGAATTTTTACAGTTAAAAAACCCTGCGCAAATCATGTCTTATTCTTAAACAACCACTCATTCTCACAAAGGCTCAATCAATATAATATCTCAGACATTCAGAAATTGTAGCATGGGGGAACATGCTAGAGTAAATACTCATTTAAAATGAAACAACATGATAAATTCAGATAGTGCACTCATAGGAAATAAGAATTTTAGAATAAATTAAACACATATATAAGAACTATCACTGCAACTGAACCAAGTTGTAACCCCTAATTTGGAGCAATGTTAAATTGAATTCAAAATAGCCTCAACTTGTACTTATGATAGGAAAATAGACATACTTTTAGCGGAAGAGAGACAACATCGAAGTTTACAGGAGAGAACAAATCTTTTAGAGGAGAAAAAAAAATATGAGATCCCATACCATGAGTATCTTCACCAGAATATTAGTGGATCAACTGATATACAAGCTCCATGCATAAAAATTCTTTCCACAACACAATCACACAGTAACACTCTTGCAAAGTATTTTTCCAAACCAACTAAACAACCCTTTTTTCATTTACTTATCTTCATTATATAGGCAAAATATGATAGTGTAATAGGCGGTTTCATACAAAATATGTTCGATCCATGGAGAGGATCAACAAAAACTAGAAAAGTAGAAACATCATAACTGAAAAATAGAAAAATTATAGTTGTTTACACCTTTTTTGAAAATAACAAAGGAAATCCTAAAATACTTAACTTCACCCTAAAGAAATAACATATTTTAAACCATGTTTATCTTCGAATCTCATCCATCCTATAGAAAAATTCACCCTATAGAAAATCATAGAAAATATACCAGTGAACTAACAACTCTACGCAACAACTGGGTAGCACAAAGTCATCTTTCCTTTGTGGCTGACACATGTTCGATGAAAGTTGGGCTAAGATGGAACTAAACAGAAAACAAGTTTTTAATCCCTCTCAACATTTGTGTTAAGTCCCTGTTAATAAATTCTGTATTCCTTATTATGTTAGTGTAGCTCCCCATTATTATGGTTGTACCTGTAACCCTCATATTATTATTATTGTGCCCTTTTAAATTATTATTGTTAGGTTGGCTAGGGATTATCAGGAATTCATGGACTCTTATATATAGAAGGAGGTTTTGGTCATTTGTATCATCCAAGAATTGTTCATTCATGTAATGTATTGGAGGTTTCCCCCTCGAAGTGGCTTATTTCTAAGGCATTGATATCTCTTTTATTTTATTTTTGGATCTAGTTTCATAACATTTGGTATCAGAGTTCTGGATTCTAGGGTTTCGCTACTCCAAATAGGCCATCGTGGAATGTTCGCTATAAATATTATTTTACGAAGGTTCAAAAGCTAAAATATTTAGAGTGCGAAGCCGAAATCCTGAGGAACAGCACCGCAAAATTTTAGAGCTTAGTTCGCAACAGTTTCGGAGATATGATCTGTGGAAGTTAGGGCTTTTTGCAGGCTCCTGAATTTCACTAAAAAAGGTCATCACAGAATTTTCACTATAACGTTTTTTCTACGAAGGCTTAGAAGCTGAAATTTTTAGAACGTAAAGCCAAACTCCTAAGGAACATCTTCACAAAATTTTAGAGCTTGGTTCGCAATATTTTCGGAGATATGATCTGTGGAAATTAGGTCATTTTCAGGCTCCTGAATTTCATCTGAAAGAGGTGATCGTGGGAGAATCTTCATAACTCTCTCTCTAAACATCAGATTGGGATTCTGTAAAAAGTGACTGGAAGAAAACAGACTTTAGTTTTCTGTCTATAAATTTCAGAGCCAAAAGAGCAGAAAATGACACGTGGCAATTCGTACAAGTTCGCTCTACTGAACCCATCCATAATTAGGTCATTGTGGGAGATTGGACATAACTTTGCCTTGAAGAATCTAAATCAAGTCAGACCTGTAGAATTTGAAAGAGAATTCAGAGGGATACCTCAGTTCCAAATTTCATATATTGAAGATCCAAAATTAGAGAGATAATTCAGTTTCAATATCGAGCTCCTCAAAAGCAAGAAAAAAGTGTGTATTTTTTTCCGAATTGCAAATCTTGTGTAAAAAAAAAGCAGTTTGAAGTGATTCCAAGGGAATATTTTAGAATTTCTATGAGTATTGGGTTCTATAATGCCTCCAAAAAATAATTCCATACCCATTAAGCCCTCAAAAATATATACTATGATGCATGAAGAGGAAGAATTGCAGTATGCGATATCAAAATTACGGTACCAAGTGCAAAAAATTCCGATCTTACGGAGAGCAACTGAAGATGACATAGATAGTTTAAAATCAGAAATGGAGGCTAAGTTGGATGGTTTGAAGGATCAAATAATAGATAATATGGATGATAAATTAGTGGAGATCACATCGAGCATCAACAACAACTTCTCCAACTCTCAAAGGATAACCTAAATTTGGTGCAGAATCTAATGAAATGACAGGGAGATCAAAATCACATCGAAAGAAGTTCTGAAGCAGTCACAGAAATAAGAAATCAAAAATATCAAAGTGAAAGAAATTTCCTAGAGAATATCTACACTGGAGGATGACATACTTGAACGTATGGTCAAGAAATAATCAAGCATTGAGGACAACACTTTTTTGAAGGAGAGGGGCATGTTAAGTCCCTATATTAATAGTGTAGTCCCTTATTATGTTAGTGTAGCCCCCCTTATTGTTATTGTTGTACCCCTGTAAACCCCATATTGTTATTATTGTGCCCTTAAATTATTATTTTTAGGTCGGTTAGGATTACATTGTGGCCCTACTAGGATTATATTGTGGCCCCATGGACTCCTATATATAGAAGGTGGTTTTGGTCATTTGTATCATCCAAGAATTTTTCATTCATGTAATGTATTGGAGGTTTCCCCCTCGAAGTGGCTTATTTCTAAGGAGTTGATATCTCTTTTCTTCTATTTTTGGAGAGCTAGTTTCACAACAATCTGACATCTCGAAGCTCCAAAACATGAGTGAGACTCAGTAGGCAAGGGTTGTGCAACACCTGCACAACGCCTGCACAACACCTGTGTAGCACACTTTGTTTTAGGTATATCTCCCAAACTATAATATAGTTTTCAAAAATGAAGGAGGTTATTTTATATGATAGTGTTGGGAAGAAATACCTCTCTCCGTTTCTCCAAATCCTTCCCCATATTCTCACAAAATTCTCTGTAAAACCATGGCTCAAAATAGGAAATTTATAAACTATGAAAAATAAGCTTTAAATATGCATTCATAATTCCTCATTTGTGACACTTGTGCAAAAAATGGAAGAGGTTTTTGTAATTTGGCCCGTTTTTATGAACAACCTCTCTCACTTTTCCATAATTGGCCTCTATGTGGCCGGAATTGACGTTTCAAAAGGGTGTAAAAAACAGAGTATGTGTAATGTTGTGCAAAGAGAAAAGCTAAGTAGCATTGTGATGCTTTGACTTGATGTTTTGGAGTGTTCCACTTCACTTGGCATGTGAATCATAGCATAGGTAATGATTAAGTACAAGGGGTATGATATCCCTTTGGTGTGGGAGTTATATATATATATATGATAATGGGGTATTATGCATGAGGGTTATATGATATGAGTATGGGAAATGGTAATGTTAATATAGAGAATGGTTTAGAATGAAAGGGGAGAATACAATGAATGTAATATTATGATAGGTTAATGATATATGGGAAGGGTGTAGGATGTAAATTTATATGAAGGGGGGTGAAAGGAAGGTAAATGGATAAATGGGGAAATAGGAGGTGAAATGGATAAGCATAGGGTAAATAACAATGAGGGATAAAACTGTCGGATGTTTCAAATGACTATACCTTGTAACCATCAGAACTATGACTGCAAATGAGCTTAATTTAGAAAATTTTGATAGACAATTGACTAAACCCCCGTTGACTTGACATGAAAAAAACATGTGATGTAACACCCCTAGTTTTATGTTTTTCAAGTTAGACATTTGAACTTCAGTCCAAAGGGGAGTGGACCCCAATGGATAATTATTGTTTGGATGTAGTTAATTAATTATTTATGAAAAATGAATAAAATGTTTTCTGTGCACTATGAACAAATGAGATTTTTGAGATCACTTTCCTAATCCATGAGGTATGGAAAGAGGCTAAGACTTTCCCTAAAAATCTTTCAAAAAGCCTTGGAAGAATTTATTTCTAATTTAGATTTTTGAGGAACAACACCGCAAAATTTTAGAGCTTAGTTCGCAACAGTTTCAGAGATATGATCTGTGGAAGTTAGGGCTTTTTGTAGGCTCCTGAATTTCACTAAAAAAGGTCATCGCAGAATTTTCACTATAACGTTTTTTCTACGAAGGCTTGGAAGCTGAAATTTTTAGAACGCAAAGCCAAACTCCTAAGGAACATCTTCACAAAATTTTAGATCTTGGTTCGCAATATTTTCGGAGATATGATCTGTGGAAGTTAGGTCATTTTCAGGCTCCTGAATTTCATCTGAAAGAGGTGATCATGGGAGAATCTTCATAACTCTCTCTCTAAACATCAGATTGGAATTCTGTAAAAAGTGACTGGAAGAAAACAGACTGTAGTTTTTTGTCTATAAATTTCAGAGCCAAAAGAGCAGAAAATGACACGTGGCAAGTCGTACAAGTTCGCTCCACTGAACCCATCCATAATTAGGTCATTGTGGGAGATTGGACATAACTTTGCCTTGAAGAATCTAAATCAAGTCAGACTTGTAGAATTTGAAAGAGAATTCAGAGGGATACCTCAGTGCCAAATTTCATATATTGAAGATCCAAAATTAGAGAGATAATTCAGTTTCAATATCGAGCTCCTCAAAAGCAAGAAAAAAGTGTGTATTTTTTTCCGAATTGCAAATCTTGTGTAAAAAAAAAGCAGTTTGAAGTGATTCCAAGGGAATATTTTAGAATTTCTATGAGTATTGGGTTCTATAATGCCTCCAAAAAATAATTCCATACCCATTAAGCCCTCAAAAATATATACTATGATGCATGAAGAGGAAGAATTGCAGTATGCGATATCAAAATTACGGTACCAAGTGCAAAAAATTTCGATCATACGAAGAGCAACTGAAGATGACATAGATAGTTTAAAATCAGAAATGGAGGCTAAGTTGGATGGTTTGAAGGATCAAATAATAGATAATATGGATGATAAATTAGTGGAGATCACATCGAGCATCAACAACAACTTCTCCAACTCTCAAAGGATAACCTAAATTTGGTGCAGAATCTAATGAAATGACAGGGAGATCAAAATCACATCGAAAGAAGTTCTGAAGCAGTCACAGAAATAAGAAATCAAAAATATCAGCAAGTGGAAGAAATTTCCTGTAGAATATTCCACTTTGGAGGATGAGAGTTTTATACAGAAGCATCAAGAAATAATCAAGCATTGAGGACAACACTTTTTTGAAGGAGAGGGGCATGTTAAGTCCCTATATTAATAGTGTAGTCCCTTATTATGTTAGTGTAGCCCCCCTTATTGTTATTGTTGTACCCCTGTAAACCCCATATTGTTATTGTGCCCTTAAATTATTATTTTTAGGTCTATTAGGATTATACTGTGGCCCTACTAGGATTATATTGTATCTCGTGACTCCTATATATAGAAGGTTTAGTCAATCTATTTAACCTGGGCACTTTTCATTCATGTAATGTATTGGAGGTTGCCCCCTCGAAGTGGCTTATTTCTAAGGCGTTGATATCTCTTTTCTTCTATTTTTGGAGAGCTAGTTTCACAACAATCTGACATCTCGAAGCTCCAAAGCATGAGTGAGACTCAGTAGGCAAGGGTTGTGCAACACCTGCACAGCGCCTGCACAACACCTGTGTAGCACACTTTGTTTTAGGTATATCTCCCAAACTATAATATAGTTTTCAAAAATGAAGGAGGTTATTTTATATGATAGTGTTGGGAAGAAATACGTCTCTCCGTTTCTCCAAATCCTTCCCCATATTCTCACAAAATTCTCTGTAAAACCATGGCTCAAAATAGGAAATTTATAAACTATGAAAAATAAGCTTTAAATATGCATTCATAATTCCTCATTTGTGACACTTGTGCAAAAAATGGAAGAGGTTTTTGTAATTTGGTCCGTTTTTATGAACAACCTCTCTCACTTTTCCATAATTGGCCTCTATGTGGCCGGAATTGACGTTTCAAAAGGGTGTAAAAAACAGAGTATATGCAATGTTGTGCAAAGAGAAAATCTAAGTAGCATTGTGATGCTTTGACTTGATGTTTTGGAGTGCTCCACCTCACTTGGCATGTGAATCATAGCATAGGTAATGATTAAGTACAAGGGGTATGATATCCCTTTGGTGTGGGAGTTATATATATATATATATATATATATATATATATATATATATATATATGATAATGGGGTATTATGCATGAGGGTTATATGATATGAGTATGGGAAATGGTAATGTTAATATAGGGAATGGTTTAGAATGAAAGGGGAGAATACAATGAATGTAATATTATGATAGGTTAATGATATATGGGAAGGGTGTAGGATGTAAATTTATATGAAGGGGGATGAAAGGAAGGTAAATGGGTAAATGGGGAAATAGGAGGTGAAATGGATAAGCATAGGGTAAATAACAATGAGGGATAAAGCTTCGGATGTTTCAAATGAATATACCTTGTAACCATCGAACTATGACTGCAAATGAGCTTAATTTAGAAAATTTTGATAGACAATTGACTAAACCCCGTTGACTTGACATGAAAAAAAGATGTGATGTAACACCCCTAGTTTTATGTTTTTCAAGTTAGACATTTGAACTTCGGTCCAAATGGGAGTGGACCCCAATGGATAATTATTGTTTGGATGTAGTTAATTAATTATTTATGAAAAATGAATAAAAAAAATTCTGTGCACTATGAACAAATGAGATTTTTGAGATCACTTTCCTAATCCATGAGGTATGGAAAGAGGCTAAGACTTTCCCCAAAAATCTTTCAAAAAGCCTTGGAAGAATTTATTTCTAATTTAGATTTTTGAGGAAAAATCTAAATTTCCCCAATGATGAGGAAAGTAGTTGGGAAGATGTAAAAAGCTGGAAAAGCATAAAGCAGCTTTAAATTCCCTAAATAAGGGAAGCCTAGGAAAACAGGAATAAAAGCATCCTGCAATTCTAGATGTACAATTAGAAATAGGCTTTGGGGAAGGGCATAAGCTTAAATAAGTTGCTCTAGAACAGACTGAGGTTAGTTTGTCCTTGGAGGATCTCAACCCGGGGGTGAGTTATGGAGAGATAATGACTCTAAGGTAGGGAGGACTGGTCATAGAACGAATTGGTATGTGCACCTAACTAATAAATTTCTGTTGTAAGAAATTTGCACTATGGATGTTTAAATGTTATTAGGCTGGATAATCATTAAAATTTTATGCTGTAATTATGAAATTCCATACATTTAACAGATCTTATCAGAAACAATATTTCTTCAAAATCTGTATGGTTGTAGGATTGGAGGTTACTGGGAAATATCCACCAGAATCTCTAAACCGGATATTGGTTTAAATCTGGAGATATTTTACTCCTAAACAAAATTTATATAACTTTAATCTACTTCTGCGTTCCAAAGTAATATCGACATAAGAGGAGTAGAGGAAATTATAAATCTATACTAAGACTTCATAAACGGTTAAGCTGTGAAGTCAATTTAAATTATAACTGACTTTAATTCTGTATCTCTTACTCTAGAAAAGATTTATACCAACGTAAAACATAACATAATATTTCTGAAAGTGGAAAAATTATGTTGCAAAAACATTGAAATTCTAAGCTAAGTATTTAAACATTTTGCATTATGTTAATATTAGCAGAATTTTGATAAGCTACTGTAGAAAATTTAAATTAGTAAACAACAACCTGATAAATGTATTATAGAGGCTGCAGAAATATATATATAGATATATATATTCAATAGAACTAGAAAATAAATTCTTCATAGAAACTGTACAGATTAAGTTTCTCAATAATAATAAGGTATGTTAAATATATATATTCGAGAAAGTATATTGGTTAATAGTAAAAGAAATGATAATAGTAGCATTAAGTATAAGAAAAAGATAAACATTTGAACAAAACCTAAGATGGTTAATCATTGTGTAGAAATTCAATAGAAGTAAATTTTAAACTGGCATTTTATGTGAATTGGTAACGGATAATAGACAGTTTAAGCTACAACAAAATTATAAATTCTGGAATTACTAGAATGAAAATTCTGGTATTATCTACAGTGTTATCAACAAAGAAAAGAGAAAACGAATAGCATAAGGAAATTATTCAAATATCCTTTATCAGAAATGATATAGCAGTAGTCTTTAAAATTATTACAAATATTGTTAAGGTAACAGAAGTTGGAAACCTGTGCTGGAGGTACATTATTACACTTTTACAATAGGGAACACAAATAAAAATCCCAATAACAGTGAGGATGTATCTCAAGTTAAATAAACAGTAGAAAAAAACAAACATTTCATATATAGAAATGGTGAGAATTTTTCTTCTATTCATTATGGGCACACATTTTATTAGCTTTTAAAAAGCCTAAAGTATATATATCAAATTTTAGATCTTCCTAACAAATCGTACCAGAATGTAAAGCAACCAAATATAAATTTTGATTGTTGATATTTTGGGGAAATTTAACATCCACCAAAATAATGATAAATAGGTAAAGTTAAGATACATAAAAGAAAAAAAATTTATTTTTTCAGTGTCCTTTGTAAGCATGTATTGTTCAATCAATGGGATTTAGCAGCAAGAGCACTAACATCCCAATAGAATAGTGAAAGTTGGAAGAGTAACAGAACGATGAACATCACCCAATTGGGATATATTTTAAAACCGACCTGGAAAATAAGTGAGGGGTTAAAAATAGAGAAAGCTAATGAACAATTGAGTACAATTCGATGTTGGAATGGAGTAGATCCATTACCTACAAGAGAGACGTAGAAAACAAATTAGAATCAGAAAAATTTCATACTGTGGACTTTGGAATTATAAAAATAACAGTTGCAGGTAGAAATTGATAATACCTGGGATGTTATTGTACAAAAATACCTCGTAGAATAAATAACGCTTTGGGCGTAAATGAGAAACTGAGTTGTCTCCACCATTTATTTGTGACGAGGGAAAAATGTAATTAAAACCTAAATCAACGAAAAATACCAAGGAAGAGAGATATCACAGTAAACCAAATAAATAAAAAACATTTTGGGCTAGGGTTGTAAATAGGTATGGCCAATTAAATTTTACTAGAACGATATTAAAAGAGGGACTTTTCTGCCTACAAGCGGAGAGAAAATCTAGAGCAAAGTTCCACATAACGGAAAAAAAAAAAAATATATATATATATATATATATATATATATATATATATATATATCGTCCTTTCTCTGCAAAAATAGAAAAACAATGAGCCTATATGATTAACCCTCAGGGATTCGTAAATACTATCAATACAAGAAATCATAATTAAAAACTTCATACATGAAAAAAAAATCAAAAGGAGGGAAATGGGCACTCGAAACAGTTGAAGAAAATCGATAACTCCAAAAGGTAAAACCATCTTTTTAAACTCAAGAAATTTATGTAAAAATATTGTTATCAGACTACCAATAGAACTCGGATAAAAATATGAATGGCTGAAAGTATTGTTGATTTCTACGCCCGTAACTTAGTCGGGGAAGAAAAACCAGCATGTCAAAAAACTCGGTGAAATCAAATGGACATTGAATCCCTTCAAAACTCATTTTAAAAACCATTGAATCTAATGAAACCCTAATATATCTCCACCATACAGGTGGCATGATCTACGAGGTTGGAGTAGTGTAGTGATTCGAGCAACGAATGGATCAAGGTCCATAAATTCTGCCAGGTCGTATATCACCCAAGATCCAATGTCATAAATGAATCTCAACCACACCATGTACCATTTAGTCTCGGTAACAATGACAGCGAGAAAAATTGCATGCTTCCAAGAATATCCTATTAAAATACTTATTAAATGAACTGAAAGGAAAGTTTATATACCATAAGTAAATGGTACTACAGATCTAAAGAAAAAAATTCCGAATCGAATCTTGAGTTTAGTGATTGGATATTATCAGATTTCAATTGCCATGAGAAGCAACAAAACAATATATCAAAGCCACCTATAATTCAATATAGCGATTACAAGTCCTCAAAGTAATAATTAGGATTTGTATATATGGTAAGTGGTACTTTGAAGTGAGATAAGTTTAATGGTAAACCCTTATGTAAGTATAAGTCAATGTAACTTATCAATATTCAAATAAGGGTATTATAATGGTATTAGAAGTATGATATATATAGAGAGATGGAAGGTCGACAAATAGTTGCATGTGTACCATATGAAGTTTAGGTCTAGGGTATAGTTATTTATAAATGGTTGTTAAGAAATATTCAAAGGAAATCCATATGTAAAGTTGAGTTATATTAAATAGTTGAAATTTTAAAATAGGTAATTTTTAAACAATAAATATGAAGAAGATATTTATCATGAAGTTATGAAGAATAATAATAATTTAAAAAAAAAAAAATTGAAGAAAGTCAGGGACATTACAAATGGTATCAGAGCCCATGTTAGAAAAAACTGGGCTGTTGTTGTGCTCACTACATAAAATAAGTTTTTGAAGATTTTATATTGTTACTGATTTTGTTTTGTTTTAGTGTACAAATGTACTGAACTGAAAATTCAATGGCTGAAGAAGATGAACTCTAGGTGGTAGAGATAATACACCAGATCCCAATGCTCCTCTAATGGACATGTTGCATAGGTTGCAATGGGATATGGCCGAGCTAAAAAGTCAGAATGACAGAATATCATTAGCTAGTGAGGAGCAAGAAATACTGATAAGAGAACTAACTTCGCGGAACAGCCAAGAAGGTGAAGGTTCTGGAAGGAGAAGGAAAGGCAAGTTCTCAGATGATTCTGAGGAAGATGACACTACTAGACATCAGTCTAAACAGAAGACGGAATTACAGGGGGAATTCCAAAAAATTAAACCTCCCTCCTATGATGGGGAGAAGGAGGAAGATGATGAGGCATGGCTGTTGAATATGATTAAGTATTTTTAGGTATACGAATATGAAAGAAATTTGAAGGCTAGATTAGCTATCTACGAGTTACAAGGTAAGGCTACCTTGTGGTGGGAGGAGACAAAAAATGGTTCATGCCATTGATAAAAAAACAGTGACTTGGGAAGATTTCCAAGTCAAGTTTAGAAACTGTTATTTGAATGAACGCTATTATGATGATAAAGCAAAGGAGTTTCATGAACTCAGATTGGGACAGCTCACCATAAATGAGTTTGTCACCAATTTTACAAATCTGTTAAGGTATGTTCCTTATATTCGTGAAGAGAAAGCAAAGGTGCAAAGGTTTTTGAATTGTTTTCCTATTGTGTACAAAGAGAAAATAGAGTTCGATAATCCAAAAACTATAGACGAAGTGGTGAGGAAATCTAGATTATGCTACCAGTAGTTTAAAGGAAAGAGTGAACATGGGAAAATCTGGATAAACAAGGGTGAATTCAAAGGAAAGAAACAGAAACCAACTTATTTGAAGAACTTTGGTAGGGATAATCAGCGGAAGAAATTTAACAAACCAAGGGAAAGTCAAACTGATCAATCCCAAGTTGGTTCAAAGCAAATAGACGGGGATAATAAGAAGGAAGGAATAGTTAAAATGTGGGAGCTTTTGAAATTTTGGGGTTGTGGAGAACCTCATTTGTTGAGGGACTGTCCACACAGAAATATTCAGATGGTTCTGAGAGATAGAGAAGCTACCAAAATGAATGATATAGCAAGGAACATACCCACTATCAGTGCAGCCTTGGAGAACGGACAAGCAGAACACCAGGCTATTATAGTCGAGATGGAAGGTAAGATTGCTAACCAATCTGTTACAGTTTTAATTGATCCGGGTGCTTCTTTGAGTTACATTAGTCCACAAGTTGTAGAGAAATGAAATCTCAAAACTGAAAAATTTCAACAGTCTTGGTTGGTCCAGTTAGCCACTGGCACAAAACGAAAAGTAACTCATAAGTTACCTCAAACAAAAATTAAATTAAATTATTTTCAGACAGAAGTAAATTAAACATTCTACCCTTAGGCTCATATGATTTGCTGATAGGAATGGACTGGTTAGAGAAAATAAAGGCTATGATGAACTGTTGGGATAAAACTCTGTATTACATAGACGAGGAAGGGAGAACCGTTCTACTCAAAGGAAAACCAAAACCAATCTCAGTAAGACAAATATCAGCTCTGCAATTAAAAAGGATAGCTAGAAAAGGATATCAAGTATATGTTGTACATGTTGAAGGTTTAGGACAGCAACCTGAATAAAACCTACTAGACACTTTACCAGTGGTAAGAGAATTTAAGGAATTTTTTCCAGATGATATTCCTCATCTTCCCCCCAAAAGAGAGATTGATTTTTCAATCGATTTGGTACCAGGAGCAACACCTGTTTCTAGAGCCCCTTACCGAATGAGCCCCCCTGAACTCGTGGAGTTAAAAATGCAATTACAAGAATTGTTGGATAAAGGTCACATCAGACCAAGTGTATCTCCTTGGGGAGCACCGGTGCTGTTCGTGAAAAATAAGGATGGAACCTTCATAATGTGCATTGACTACCGTTAACTAAATAACTTGAAAATCAAAAACAAGTACCCATTGCCCAGAATAGATGACCTTTTTGATCAGGTGAGAGGGGCTTCAGTATTTTCTAAGATTGATTTGAGGACTGGTTATCACCAACTTAGAATTAAGGAGGAAGATATCAGTAAAACAAGTTTTTGAACCAGGTATGGTCACTACGAATTTGTAGTCCTACCTTTTGCTTTGAAAAATGCCCCTGCCACTTTTATGTGCTTGATGAACGGTGTTTTGAACAAGTACTTAGATAAATTTGTACTAGTGTTCATAGACGACATTCTAGTTTATTCAAAGAGTGAGGCAAAGCATAAAGAACACCTTAGACTTGTGTTACAGACTCGTAAGGAGAATCAGTTATATGCCACGTTTAGAAAATGTGAATTTTATAAGGATAAAATTCAATATCTGGGCCATATCATTTCTAAACAAGGATTGTCTGTGGATCCTGAAAAGATAAAATCCATAAGAGAGTGGCTTGTGCCTACTGATGTATCAGCAGTAAGGTCATTTATGGGGATTGCAGGTTATTATCGAAGTTTTGTGGAAATATTTTCTGCAATAGCATATCCCATAACTTGACTACAAAGAAAAGGCACCAAATTTGAGTGGGCTGAAAAATGCCAAAACAGCTTTGAACAACTAAAATTAAAACTTACTACAGCCCCTATACTGAATATTGCAGATCCTGACAAAGATTTTGTCATGTGTACGAATGCTTGTAGAGGGATTGGGAGGAAATATGTTGCAAGAGAATTATGTTATTGCATATGAATCTAGGAAACTTAAGAAACATGAACAAAATTACAGTGTATATGATCTAGAATTGGTTGTTGTAATTCATGCCTTGAAGATGTGGCGACACTATCTTCCTGGGAAAAAATTTACATTGATGACAGATCATATCAGTCTCAATTATTTCTTTTCTCAAACAGATTTGAATGTTCGACAATCCATATAGCTGTCTTTCCTGAGTGAATTTGATATGGACATAAAACATATCAAAGGGAACGAAAACAAAATTGTTGATGCTCTAAGCAGAAATGCTTGCCAAAACATAAGCAGCATTGGGAGTAATGCTAGTTTTGACTTAGAAGAATTAGTTAAAAAGGTAGCAGATCAAGATCCCAACTATGAGAATCTACAATTGAAAATGCTGAAAAAGGAAATGGCTGAATACACCCAAAACTAGAAAGGGGTGATCTGCTATAGAAACAAATTGTACATCCCCAATGTTGATCCTTTGAAAAAAGAAATCCTGGATGAATATCATAAACAACCATATGCAGGACATCCTGGATATCAGAAAATGCTTACAGCCTTGAAAAAGAAATTGTTTTGACTAGGAATGAAAAAGGATGTAGCAAACTATTTAGCTAGATGCATGGAGTGCCTACTAGTCAAAGTTGAACATCAACACCCAGCTGGTCTTTTAAATCCCTTTCCAATTGTAGAATGGAAATGGGACATTGTTTCTATAGATTTTAGAACCGGGTTACCTAGAACAAATTATCAGCATGACTCAATGATGGTAGTGGTAGATACTTTAACAAAGGCTGCACATTCCATACCTGTAAAATCTACTTTTTGGACAGCCCAAGTAGTAAATGTGTTCCTAAAAGAAATAGTAAGATTTCATGGGGTGCCAAAGATGATTATTTCAGATAGAGACATGAAGTTCACAACAGCCTTCTGGAAAGGTCTGTTTGGGGGCATGGGCACTAAATTGAATTTTAGTACTGCTTATCACCTTCAGACGAATGGTCAAACAGAGAGAACAAATCAAATTTTGGAGGATATGCTGAGAATGTATGTGATGGATAGGCCATCAAAATGGGAAGACTACTTACATTTAGTCAAATTTTCTTATAACAACAACTATCAATCCTCCATAAAAATGAGTCCATTTGAAGCACTCTATGGAAGAAGGTGTCGTACTCCTTTAAGTTGGAGCCAACCTGGAGATAAGATAGTACTGGGGCCAGATACTCTACAAGAAATGGAAAGGATTGTCAAACAAATATAGAGAAACATCAAGACATCACAAGATCAACAGAAAAGCTATGCCGATAAGAAGAGAGTGCACTGAGAATTCAAAGCGAGTGATCATGTGTATCTGCGTATTAAACACAAAAAGAGCACACTTTGTGCTGGAAGTTGTGCAAAATTGGCTCCTAGATATTGTGGGCCTTTTGAAGTGTTAGAAAGGGTGGGACCAGTGGCTTATAAACTGGCCTTACCACCCCATGTTAAAGTTCATGATGTGTTTCATGTTTCTTTATTAAAAAGATATGTGCATGATGCTTCTCATATTGTTGATTGGGATGTGATACAGGTGGAACCGGAAGGGGAGTTCCTTCCAAAGCCACTTCGAATATTGGAGCGGGAAGAAATTGAATTGAGAAATCGAACAGTAGCTAGAGTAAAGGTGCAGCGGAAGCACTTTACTGCTGAAGAAGCTACGTGAGAAAGAGAAGCTGAGATGATGGAAAAATATCCATAACTATTTTCAAAATAACCTCTAGTAGTTAGTTGTTAACACCGAGGACGGTGCTTGTTTTCAGAGGGGGAATATGTAACACCCCTAGTTTTATGTTTTTCAAGTTAGACATTTGAACTTCAGTCCAAAGGGGAGTGGACCCCAATGGATAATTATTGTGTGGATGTAGTTAATTAATTATTTATGAAAAATAAATAAAAAAATTTCTGTGCAATATGACCAAATGAGATTTTTGAGATCACTTGCCTAATCCATGAGGTATGGAAAGAGGCTAAGACTTTCCCCAAAAATCTTTCAAAAAACCTTGAAAGAATTTATTTCTAATTTAGATTTTCGAGGAAAAATCTAAATTTCCCCAATGATGAGGAAAGTAGTTGGGAAGAGGTAAAAAGTTGGAAAAGCAGAAAGAAGCTTTAATGTCCCTAAATAAGGGAAGCCTAGGAAAATAGGAATAAAATTATCCTGCAATTCTGGATGCAAAATTAGAAACAGGCTTTGGGGGAGTTTATAAGCTTAAATAAGCTGCTCCAGAACAAACTGAGGTTAGTCTGTCCTTGGAGGATCTCAGCTCGGGGGTGAGTTCTGGAGAGAGAAGGACTCTAAGGTTGGGAGGACTGGTCATAGAACGAATTGGTATGTGCACCTAAGTAATAAATTTCTGTTGTAACAGATTTGCACTATGGATGTTTAAATGTTATTAGGCTGGATAATCATTAAAATTTTATGTTGTAATTATGAAATTCCGTACATTTAATAGATCTTATCAGAAATAATATTTCTTCAAAATCTGTATGGTTGTAGGATTGGAGGTTACTGGGAAATATCCACGAGAATCTCTAAACCGGATATTGGTTTAAATCTGGAGATATTTTACTCCTAGACAAAATTTATATAACTTTAATCTACTTCTGTGTTCCAAAGTAATATCGACATAAGAGGAGTAGAGGAAATTATAAATCTGAACTAAGACTTCATAAACGGTTAAGCTGTGAAGTCGATTTAAATTATAACTAACTTTAATTATGTCTCTCTTACTCTAGAAAAGATTTATACCAACGTAAAATAGAAAATACTATTTCTGAAAGTGGCCAAATTATGTTGTAAAAACATTGAAATTCCAAGCTAAGTATTTAAAAATTTTGCATTGTGTTAATATTAGCATAATTTTGATAAGCTACTGTAGAAAATTTAAATTAGTAAACAACAACCTCATAAAATTATTATAGAGGCTGTAGAAATATTTATATATATATATATAGATATATATATTCAATAGAACTAGAAAATAAATTCTTCATAGAAACCGTACAGATTAAGTTTCTCAATAATAATAAGGTATGTTAAATATATATATTCCAGAAATTATATTGGCTAACAGTAAAAGATATGATAATATTAGCATTAAGTATAAGAACAAGATAAAAATTTGAACAAAACCTAAGATGGTTAATCATTGTGTAGAAATTCAATAGAAGTAAATGTTAAACTGACATTTTATGTGAATTGGTAGCGGATAATAGACAGTTTAAGCTACAACAAAATTATAAATTCTGGAATTACTAGAATGAAAATTCTGGTATTATCTACAGTGTTACCAACAAAGAAAAGAGAAAACGAATAGCATAAGGAAATTATTCAAATATCCTTTATCAGAAATGATATAGCAGTAGTCTATAAAATTATTACAAATATTGTTAAGGTAACAGAAGTTGGAAACCTGTGCTAGAGGTACATTATTACAATTTTACAATAGGGAACACAAATAAAAATCCCAATAGAAATTGTGATAATTTTTCTTCCGTTCATTATGGGCACACATTTTATTAGTATTTAAAAAGCCTAAAGTATATATATCAAATTTTAGATCTTCCTAACAAATCGTACCAGAATGTAAAGCAACCGAATATAAAATTTTAGTGTTGAGATTTTGGGGAAATTTAAGATCCACCAAAATAATGATAAATAGGTAAAGTTAAGATACATAAAAGAAAAAGAAAAATATTTTTTCAATGTCCTTTGTAAGCATGTATTTTTCAGTCAATGGGATTTATCTGCAAGAGCACTAATGTTCCAAAAGAATAGTGAAATCTGGAAGAGTAACAGAATGATGAACATCACCCAATTGGGATATATTTTAAAACCGACCTGGAAAATGAGTGAGGGGTTAAAAATCAAGAAAGTTAATGAAAAAATGAGTACAATTCGATGCTGGAATGGAGTAGATCCATTACCTACAAGAGATATGTAGAAAACAAATTAGAATCAGAAAAAATTCATACCGTGGACTTTGGAATTATAAAAACAACAGTTGCTGGTAGAAATTGATAATACTTGGGATGTTATCGTACAAAAATCCCTCTTAGAAGCAATAACGCTCTAGGCGTAAATGAGAAACTGAGTTGTCTCCACCCTCCATTTGCGATGAGGGGAAAATGTAATTAAAACCTAAATCAACGAAAAATACCAAGGAAGAGAGATATCACAGTAAACCAAATCAAAATTAAACATTTTGGGCTAGGGTTGTAAATAGGTATGGTCAATTTGATTTTACTAGAACGATATTAAAATAGGGACTTTTCTGCCTACAAGCGAAGAGCAGATCTAGAGTAAAGTTCCACATAACGGAAAAATATATATATATATCATCCCGTCTCTGCAAAAATAGAAAAACAATGAGCCTATATGATTAACTCTTAGGGATTCGTAAATACTATCAATACAAGAAATCATAATTAAAAACTTCATACATCAAAAAAAATCAAAAGGAGGGAAATGGGCACTCGAAACAGTTGAAGAAAATCGATAACTCCGAAAGGAAAAACCATCTTTTTAAACTCAATAAATTTATGTAAAAATATTGTTATCAGACTTACCAATAGAACTCAGATAAAAATATGAATGGCTGAAAGTGTTGTTGATTTCTACGCCCGTAACTTAGTCGGGGAAGAAAAACTAGCATGCTGAAAAACTCAGTGAAATCAAATGGACATTGAATCCCTTGAAAACTTGTTTTAAAAACCATTGAATCTGATGAAACCCTAATATATCTCCACCATACAGGTGGCATGATCTACAGGGTTGGAGTAATGTAGCGATTCGAGAAACGAAGGGATCGAGGTCCATAAATTCTGCCAGGTCGTATATCACCCGAGATCCAATGTCATAAATGAATCTCAACCACACCATGTATCATTTAGTCTTGGTAACAATGACAGCGAGAAAACTTGCGTGCTTCTAAGAATATCGCATTAAAATACTTATTAAATGAACTGAAAGGAAAGTTTATATACCATAAGTAAATGGTACTACAGATCTAAAGAGGACAATTCCGAATCGAATCTTGAGTTTAGTGATTGGATATTATCGGATTTCAATTACGATGAGAAGCAACAAAACAATATATCAAAGCCACCTGTAATTCAATATAGCGATTACAAGTCCTCAAAGTAATAAGTAGGATTTGTATATACGGTAAGTGGTACTTTGAAGCGACATAAGTTTAATGGTAAACCCTTATGTAAGTATAAGTCAATGTAACTTATCAATATTCAAATAAGGGTATTATAATGGTATTAGAAGTATGATATATATATAGAGATGGAAGGTCGACAAATAGTTTCATGTGTACCATATGAAGTTTAGCTCTAGGGTATAGATATTTATAAATGGTTGTTAAGAAATCTTCAAAGGAAATCTTCGAAGGAAATACATATGTAAAGTTGAGTTATATTAAATAGTTGAAATTTTATAATAAGTAATTTTAAACAATAAATATGAAGAAGATATTTATCATGAAGTTATGAAGAATAATAATAATTAAAAATTAAAAATTTAAAAATTTTAAAAAAAATTTAAAAAAAAAAAAAAATTTGAGGAAAGTGAGGGAAATTACATGTGCAACCATGACTCCCATTAACTTGACACTCTTTCAGAATTTTAATGCACCCTTCATGTAAGAAACTCAAAGATGTCAGACAATGATCTAAAGGCAATGACAGTAGAAGTAGCCACATTTTTAACTACTCAAAGCTAAAAATTAAAGGATAAGGAAAAACATTTGACAATAAAACTTATGACCCTAACACGCATGACCAGAATATGAGTAGGAAACCATGGAGTTTAGCTTGAAACCAATTTCTTTTGTGGCAATTCAAAGTATGGATCAAATCCCACATGTCAGTGATTTAAAGAGAGGAAACCACAACCATGAACCCAATATGATCCCAAAATCTTCACAACATTTCCATCATTAATAAAGTGGAAGCATAACCATTGATTATATAAAACGTTGAAAAGAGTACAGTACTTAAGGATAGGGTACTGATGTTCTTTAACCTAGGATGCCATCTAAGAGACCACGAAAAGTACTCCAACCTTACTGCCTATCCATGTTTGGCGAAAGTGCCTCCATCGGTCCTCTCACCAAGCACCTTTGTTATCGGCCTCCATTGTCCTAAATCCCATCAATTGTTTTCGGCCTCCATTGCTCTGCTTCCTGAAGAACCCATAAAAATCAAAAGGAGGGAAATGGGCACTCGAAACAGTTGAAGAAAATCGATAACTCCGAAAGGAAAAACCATATTTTTAAACTCAAGAAATTTATGTAAAAATATTGTTATTATACTTACCAATAGAACTCGGATAAAAATATGAATGGCTGAAAGTATTGTTGATTTCTACGCCTGTAACTTAGTCGGGGAAGAAAAACCAGCACGCCAAAAAACTCGATTAAATCAAATGGACATTGAATCCCTTGAAAACGTGTTTTAAAAACCATTGAATCTAATGAAACCCTAATATATCTCCACCATACTGGTGGCATGATCTGCAGGGTTGGAGTAATGTAACGATTCGAGAAACGAAGGGATCGAGGTCCATAAATTCTGCCAGGTCGTATATCACCCAATATCCAATGTCATAAATGAATCTCAACCACACCATGTACCATTTAGTCTCGGTAACAATGACAGTGAGAAAACTTGCGTGCTTCCAAGAATATCGCATTAAAATACTTATTAAATGAATTGAAAGGAAATTTTATATACAATAAGTAAATGGTACTATAGATCTAAAGAGGACAATTCCGAATCGAATCTCGAGTTTAGTGATAGGATATTATCGGATTTCAATTGCCATGAGAAGCACCAAAACAATATATCAAAGCCACCTGTAATTCAATATAGCGATTACAAGTCCTCAGAGTAATAAGTAGGATTTGTATATACGGTAAGTGGTACTTTGAAGTGACATATGTTTAATGGTAAACCCTTATGTAAGTATAAGTCAATGTAACTTATCAATATTCAAATAAGGGTATTATAATGGTATTAGAAGTATGATATATATATATATATATATATATAGATGGAAGGTCGACAAATAGTTGCATGTGTACCATATGAAGTTTAGGTCTAGGGTATAGATATTTATAAATGGTTGTTAAGAAATCTTCAAAGGAAATCTTCAAAGGAAATCCGTATGTAAAGTTGAGTTATATTAAATAGTTGAAATTTTAAAATAGTTAATTTTTAAACAATAAATATGAAGAAGATATTTATCATGAAGTTATGAAGAATAATAATAATTAAAAAAAATTAAAATTAAAAAAATTGAGGAAAGTGAGGGACATTACATGTGCGACCATGACTCCCATTAACTTGACACTCTTTCAGAATTTGAATGAACCCTTCATGTAAGAAACTCAAAGATGTCAGACAATGATCTAAAGGCAATGACAGTAGCAGTAGCCACATGCTTAACTACTCAAAGCTAAAAATTAAAGGATAAGGAAAAAAATTGACAATAAAACTTATGACCCTAACACACATGAGCAGGATATGAGCGGTAAACCATGGAGTTTAGCTTGAAACCAATTTCTTTCGTGGAAATTCAAAGTATGGATCAAATCCCACATGTTAGTGATTTAAAGAGAGGAAACCACAACCATGAACCTAATATGATCCCAAAATCTTCACAACATTTCCATCATTAATAAGGTGGAAGCATAACCATTGATTATATAAAATGTTGAAAAGAGGAGAGTACTTAAGGATAGGGTACCGATGTTCTTTAACCTAGGATGTCATTTGAGAGTTTTCCATTCGCAGATAAAACCACTTGCCCAGCAAATCTCGTTGTTGTAATCCTACGACCCAGTCCAAAAAAAATCAGAATAAAAAATGACTTTTTGATAATCCAGATCAACCTTAATTAACTTCCTTCTTTTTCCACAAATGATGGAAAAAAAATTCTTGGATTACGACATTGGGTTCAATAACCAATGTGGACACCGAAACATTCGAATGCACATGTATAGTTTCATGTACAAGAGATGTATTAAAGGGATATACTCCCGACTTGGGGCAACCATGACTCTCCGCCTCAATAGCCACATGTACCAACACATCGAGCAATGGCACATCACTACCCTAGTTTCCTTCAGTATCAAGTAAAATCCTACCAATAGATGTAAAGGCCAGTTGTACAATGGAAACCATTGACACTCTGCAATCCCTCCTATAAAGTAGAGAGCATTACTAAGAAATTCCTTATGTAGTAGTGTATGAAAAAACCTAGATAAAATATGTAGACAAGGTAACTTAATGTCACTTATCGATTATTGACACCACTCGATGTAGGTTGTCACCGACTCAATCCTCTAGGAAACCCCTTCAAATAGAATAGATTTCCTGATCACCATCGACCAATTCCCTTAGTAAAATCTAATCAAGCACACAATCGACAAAGATCTTCAATGGCAGCGCAAACCATTAATGGATTGTCCCTCATATAATCAATGACTAACTTGGAAAATAAATACCCCCGAAACCAGTTAATGACTCCAAGAGACTCCTTCGTGACCGAATTAAAAATTGAAATATGTTACCAAATCCACCAATAAAATTAATGCACTTATGTAGCAGTAAATATCCTTATAAATCCTCCGATCAACCAATCCCAACCCAGAGAGGAGCAGGAAGATCCATAAGAGCAAATGTTCAGAAGAAATAACATGTAAAACAACCAACCAATGTGTCTCACATAGACCATAGAGAAGAACAACAGGTAGCAGCTAAGGTCCTCCAAAATCCCCTGATTGATCATTCCCAAATGAGGGAAGGAGCAAGAAGATCCACATGAGCAAAGGCTCAGAAGAAAGACAATGCAAACAACCAGCTAGTGCGCTTGAGATAGACCACGGATATCATTCAGAATCAGGATAAAAACTGAATCTAGCTTAGATAATTATGCTTAGACGCATTGCACCAAACAACACTAGTAAATGCTACATTTAATCCATCTACCTCCACACTTACAACCAAAATTACCACCCTTTTGAATTTTTGTGACTAATGCTTCCACAATCCTATCTTTTGTCCTCGGTGTCTGCTTCTCGCAAAATTTATCGTAGATATTTTGAAGTAGGCATATTGTCTACCAGTGGATATTATGTAGTTTGTCTCCACCATCCTTTAAGTGAATCTAATCCATGTTGTCGATGACCGTCAGAAGTTTCAATACAACAATGTATTGATAGTAGCAACCAACAGATAGAAGTAGCGTTCAAAATAAATGAAACAGTAAAAAAAAACAATTAAAACACTATGGATGGAGACCCCGAAAAGTACTCCAACGTTACTGCCTATCCATGTTTGGTGAAAGTGCCTCCATCGGTCCTCTCACCAAGCACCTTTGTCATCGGCCTCCATTGTCCTAAATCCCATCAATTTTTTTCGGCCTCCATTGCTCTGCTTCCTGAAGAACCCATAAATAACATAAAGACAAACCCCTAATCCTTTACTTTTGCCTTTTTTACTAGCACCTCGTATCAAAATTTTAAAACAAAATATTTGTTTTGTCTTAAAACACCCCTCGTAGTAGTGTCGAATGCAACGACATACAAGTTGTATCTAATCATATAACTAGAGATCGAAGGGACATAAGAGGGATTGATGTCTGAGAAATCTTGCCATGAAAAGTTGTCGGGTCCTTTAAAGTCAGCTACCCCATCAAAACTAATTTCATCTTAATTTTCATTGTCTTAATATAAAGTTTCGTCTTAAAATATTTTTGTCTCAAATGATTTTTGTCTTAAATATAAAGTTTGTCTTAAAATATTTTTGTCTTAAATTGTTTTTGTCTTAAACATTTTTGTCTCAAAGTGTTTTTGTCTTAAATATAAAGTTTTGTCTTAAAACATTTTGCCTTAAACTATTTTTGTGTTAAAAATAAATTTTTGTCTTAAAACAATTTTTGTCTCAAACTCTTTTTGTTAAGACAATTCAAGAGATATTAAATTTTAATTTAAATTAACTAAAACAAAAGTGAATTTAAAAAAAAAAATATTTCTATTGTCTTAAAAAAAAATGTCTTAAAATGCCCTTCATGTAGTAGTATAATTAATATGAAGCTTTAAATTAAGATGTGATTATAATTATTGTTTATTCTTTGTTTAATTAATATGAAGCGTGATTATAATTATTGTTTATTCTTTGTTTAAAATTAATATAAGTTGTTTTTCAAATTTATTATTTTAGGAATTTATTAAGTTGGTCACTTTTCTATAAGTTTTAACTTAGTTTCATATAATTAATTATCATTATAGTGTTTTTGTGAAACCGTTTAAATCTCATTAAAATTTATATTTCCCTAATACATCTCTAGTGATATATTAAATAAACTAGAATATATAAACCATATACTAAATAAAAAAAATAAAGAATAAGAAGTCTAGCGATATCATTCCATACCCATTAAGCCCTCAAAAATATATACTATGATGCATGAAGATGAAGAATTGCAGTATGCGATATCAAAATTACGGTACCAAGTGCAAAAAATTCTGATCTTACGAAAAGCAACCAAAGATGACATAGATAGTTTAAAATCAGAAATGGAGGCTAAGTTGGACGGTTTGAAGGATCAAATAATAGATAATATAGATGATAAATTAGTGGAGATCACATCGAGAATCAACAACAACTTCTCCAAATCTCAAAGGATAACCTAACTTTGGTGCAGAATCTAATGAAACAATAGGGAGATCAAAATCACATCGAAAGAAGTTCTGAAGCAGTCAAAGAAATAAGAACTCAAAAATCTCATCAAGTGGAAGAACTTTCCTGTAGAATATTCCACATGGGAGGATGAGAGTTTTATACAAAAGCATCAAGAAATAATCAAGCATTGAGGAAAACACTTGTTTGAAGGAGAGGGGCATGTTAAGTCCCTATATTAATAGTGTAGTCCCTTATTATGTTAGTGTAGCCCCCCTTATTGTTATTGTTGTACCCCTGTAACCCCCATATTGTTATTATTGTGCCCTTAAATTATTATTTTTAGGTCGGCTAGGATTACATTGTCGCCCCATTGGATTATATTGTGGCCCCATGGACTCCTATATATAGAAGGAGGTTTTGGTCATTTGTATCATCCAAGAATTTTTCATTCATGTAATGTATTGGAGGTTTCCCCCTCGAAGTGGTTTATTTCTACGTCGTTGATATCTCTTTTCTTCTATTTTTGGAGAGCTAGTTTCACAACAATCTGACATCTCGAAGCTCCAAAACAGGAGTGAGACTCAGTAGGCAAGGGTTGTGAAACACCTGCGTAGCACACTTTGTTTTGGGTATATATCCCAAACGATAATATAGTTTTCAAAACTGAAGGAGGTTATTTTATATGATAGTGTTGGGAAGAAATACCTATCTCAGTTTCTCCAAATCCTTCCCCATCTTCTCACAAAATTCTCTGCAAAACCATGGCTCAAAACAGGAAATTTACAAACTATGAAAAATAAGCTTTAAATATGCATTCATAACGCCTCATTTGTGACACTTGTGCGAAAAATGGAAGAGGTTTTTGTAATTTGGCCCGTTTTTATGAACAATCTCTCTCACTTTTCCATAATTGGCCTCTATGTGGTCGGAATTGACGTTTCAAAAGGGTGTAAAAAATCGAGTATGTGCAATGTTGTGCAGAGAGAAAATTTGAGTAACATTGTGATGCTTTGACCTGATGTTTTGGAGTGATCCACTTGACTTTGCATGTGAATCACAACATAGGTAATGATTAAGTATAAGGGGTATGATATCCCTTTGGTGTGGGAGTTATATATATATGATAATGGGGTATTATGCATGAGGGTTATATGATATGAGTATGGAAAATGGTAATGTTAATATAGGGAATGGTTTAGAATGAAAGGGGAGAATACAATGAATGTAATATTATGATAGGTTAATGATATATGGGAAGGGTGTAGGATGTAAATTTATATGAAGGGGGATGAAAGGAAGCTAAATGGGTAAATGGGGAAATAGGAGGTGAAATGGATAAGCATAGGGTAAATAACAATGAGGGATGAAACTGTCGGATGTTTCAAATGACTATACCTTGTAACCATCAGAACTATGACTGCAAATGAACTTAATTTAGAAAATTTTGATAGAAAAATGACTAAACCCCCTTTGACTTGACATGACAAAAACATATGCGACCATGACTCCCATTAACTTGACACTCTTTCAAAATTTGAATGCACCCTTCATGTAAGAAACTCAAAGATGTCAGACAATGATCTAAAGGCAATGACAGTAGCAGTAGCCACATTTTTAACTACTCAAAGCTAAAAATTAAAGCATAAAGAAAAACATTTGACAATAAAACTTATGACCCTAACACACATGACCAGAATATGAGCAATAAACCATGGAGTTTAGCTCGAAACCAATTTCTTTTGTGGCAATTCAAAGTATGGATCAAATCCCACATGTCAGTGATTTAAAGAGAGGAAACCACAACCATGAACCCAATATGATCCCAAAATCTTCACAACATTTCCATCATTAATAAAGTGGAAGCATAACCATTGATTATATAAAATGTTGAAAAGAGGACAATACTTAAGGATAGGGTACTGATGTTCTTTAACCTAGGATGCCATCTGAGAGTTGTCCATTCGTAGATAAAACCACTTACTCACCAAATCTCGTTGTTGTAATCCTACCACCCGGTCCCAAAAAAATCAGAATAAAAAACGAGTTTTTGATAATCCAGATCAACCTTAATTAACTTCCTTATTTTTCAACGAATGATGGAAAAAAAATTATTGGATTACGACATTGGGATCAATAACCAGTGGGGACACCAAAACATTCGAATGCACATGTATAGTTGCATGTACAAGAGATGTATTAAAGGGATATACTCCCGACTTGGGGCAACCATGACTCTCCGCCTCAATAGCTGCATGTACCAACACATCGAGCAATGGCACATCAATGCCCTAGTTTCCTTCAGTATCAAGTAAAATCCTACCAATAGATGTAAAGGCCAGTTGTACAACGGACACCATTGACACTCTGCAATCCCTCCTATATGTGCACCAAAGTAGGGAGCATTACTAAGAAATTCCTTATGTAGTAGTGTATGAAAAAACCTCGATAAAATATGTAGACAAGGTAACTTAATGTCACTTGTCAATTATTGACACCACTCGATGTAGGTTGTCACTGACTCAATCCACTAGGAAACCCCTTCAAATAAAATAGATTGGCCAATCACCATCAACCAATTCCCTTGGTAAACTCTAATCAAGCACACAATCGATGGTAGCGCAAACCATTAATGGATTGTCCCTCATATAAACAATGACTAACTTGGAAAATAAATACGCCCCAAACCAGTTAGTGACTCCAAGAGACTCCTTTGTGATCGAATTCAAAATTGAAATATGTTACCAACTCCACCAATAAAATTAATGCACTTACGTAGCAGTAAAGATCCTCATAAATCCTCCTATTGACCAATCCCAACCCAGAGAGGAGCAGGATGATCCATAAGAGAAAATGTTTAGAAGAAATACCATGTAAAACAACCAACCAATGTGTCTCACATAGACCATAGAGAAGAACAACAAGTAGCAGCTAAGGTCCTAAAAAATCCCCTGATTGATCATTCCCAAACGAGGGAAGGAGCAAGAAGATCCACAGGAGCAAAGGTTCAAAAGAAATACAATGCAAACAACCAGCTAGTGTGCTTGAGATAGACCACGGAGTATACCAACAACAAGAGTGGAAAATAATTTTTTATTAGTGTACCTTGAAAAAAAAGAACTAGTAGAGATCCTTGATATCATTCAGAATCAGGATAAAAATTGAATCTAGCTTAGATAATTATGCTTAGATGCATTGCACCAAACAACACTAGTAAATGCTTAATTTAATCCATCTACCTCCACACTTACAACCAAAATTACCACCCTTTTGAATTTTTGTGACTAATGCTTCCACAATCCTATCTTTTGTCCTCGGTGTCTGCTTCTCGCAAAAGTTATCGTAGAGATTTTGAAGTAGGCATATTGTCTACCAGTGGATATTATGTAGTTTGTCTCCACCATCCTTTATAGATAGTAGCAACCAACAGATAGAAATAGCGTTCAAAATAAATGAAACAGTCAAAAAACAATAATCAAAACACTATGTATGGAGACCCCGAAAAGTACTCCAACGTTACTGCCTATCCATGTTTGGCGAAAGTGCCTCCATCGGTCCTCTCACCAAGCACCTTTGTTATCGGCCTCCATTGTCCTAAATCCCATCAATTGTTTTCGGCCTCCATTGCTCTGCTTCCTGAAGAACCCATAAAAATCAAAAGGAGGGAAATGGGGACTCGAAACAGTTGAAGAAAATCGATAACTCCGAAAGGAAAAACCATCTTTTTAAACTCAAGAAATTTATCTAAATATATTGTTATTAGACTTACCAATAGAACTCGGATAAAAATATGAATGGTTGAAAGTATTGTTTATTTCTACGCTTGTAACTTAGTCGGGGAAGCAAAACTAGCACGCCAAAAAACTCGGTGAAATCAAATGGACATTGAATCCCTTGAAAAATCGTTTTAAAAACCATTGAATCTGATGAAACCCTAATATATATCCACCATACAGGTGGCATGATTTGCAGGGCTGGAGTAATGTAGCGATTCGAGAAACGAAGGGATCGAGGTCCATAAATACTGCCAGGTCGTATATCACCCGAGATCCAATGTCATAAATTAATCTCAACCACACCATGTACCATTTAGTCTCGGTAACAATGACAGTGAGAAAACTTGCGTGCTTCCAAGAATATCGCATTAAAAAGTAAATGGTACTATAGATCTAAAGAGGAAAATACCGAATCGAATCTCGAGTTTAGTGATTGGATATTATCGGATTTCAATTTCCATGAGAAGCACCAAAACAATATATCAAAGCCACCTGTAATTCAATATAGCGCTTACAAGTCCTCAGAGTAATAAGTAGGATTTGTATATACGGTAAGTGGTACTTTGAAGTGACATAAGTTTAATGGCAAACCCTTATGTAAGTATAAGTCAATGTAACTTATCAATATTCAAATAAGGGTATTATAATGGTATTAGAAGTATGATATATATATATAGAGATGGAAGGTCGACAAATGGTTGCATGTGTACCATATGAAGTTTAGGTCTAGGGTATAGATATTTATAAATGGTTGTTAAGAAATCTTCAAAGGAAATCCATATGTAAAGTTGAGTTATATTAAATAGTTAAAATTTTAAAATAAGTAATTTTTAAACAATAAATATGAAGAAGATATTTATCATGAAGTTATGAAGAATAATAATAATTAAAAAATAAATAAATAAAAATTGAGGAAAGTGAGGGACATTACGTGTGCGACCATGACTCCCATTAACTTGACACTCTTTGAGAATTTGAATGAACCCTTCATGTAAGAAACTCAAAGATGTCAGACAATGATCTAAAGGCAATGACAGTAGCAGTAGCCACATGTTTAACTACTCAAAGCTAAAAATTAAAGGATAAGGAAAAACATTTGACAATAAAACTTATGACCCTAACACACATGAGCAGAATATGAGCGGTAAACCATGGAGTTTAGCTTGAAACCAATTTATTTCGTGGCAATTCAAAGTATGGATCAAATCCCACATGTCAGTGATTTAAAGAGAGGAAACTGCAACCATGAACCCAATATTATCCCAAAATCTTCACAACATTTCCATCATTAATAAAGTGGAAGCATAACCATTGATTATATAAAATGTTGAAAAGAGGAGAGTACTTAAGGATAGGGTACCGACGTTATTTAACCTAGGATGCCATCTGAGAGTTGTCCATTCGTAGATAAAACCACTTGCCCACCAAATCTCGTTGTTGTAATCCTACCACCCAGTCCCAAAAAAATCAGAATAAAAAACGAGTTTCTGATAATCCAGATCAACCTTAATTAACTTCCTTCTTTTTCCACGAATGATGGAAAAAAAATTCTTGGATTACGACATTGGGTTCAATAACCAGTGGGGACACCAAAACATTCGAATGTACATGTATAGCTGCATGTACAAGAGATGTATTAAAGGGATATACTCTTGAATTGGGGCAACCATGACTCTCCGCCTCAATAGTCGCATGTACCAACACATCAAGCAATGGCACATCACTGCCCTAGTTTCCTTCAGTATCAAGTAAAATCCTACCAATAAATGTAAAGGCCAGTTGTACAACAAACACCATTGACACTTTGCAATCCCTCCTATATGTGCACCAAAGTAGAGAGCATTACTAAGAAATACCTTATGTAGTAGTGTATGAAAAAACCTCGATAAAATATGTAGACAAGGTAACTTAATGTCACTTATCTATTATTGACACCACTCGACGTAGGTTGTCACCGACTCAATCCTCTAGGAAACCCCTTCAAATAAAATAGATTGCCTAATCACCATCGACCAATTCCCTTGGTAAAATCTAATCAAGCACACAATCGACAAAGATCTTCAATGGCAGTGCAAACCATTAATGGATTGTCCCTCATATAATCAATGACTAACTTGGAAAATAAATACCCCCGAAACCAGTTAATGACTCCAAGAGACTCCTTCGTGATCGAATTAAAAATTGAAATATGTTACCAACTCCACCAATAAAATTAATGCACTTACGTAGCAGTAAAGATCCTTATAAATCCTCCGATCGACCAATCCCAACCCAGAGAGGAGCAGGAAGATCCATAAGAGAAAATGTTCAGAAGAAATAACATGTAAAACAACCAACCAATGTGTCTCACATAGACCATAGAGAAGAACAACATGTAGCAGCTAAGGTCCTCCAAAATCCCCTGATTGATCATTCCCAAATGAGGGAAGGAGAAAGAAGATCCACATGAGCAAAGGCTTAGAAGAAAGACAATGCAAACAACCAGCTAGTGCGCTTGAGATAGACCACGTATATCATTCAGAATCAGGATAAAATCTGAATCTAGCTTAGATAATTATGCTTAGACGCATTGCACCAAACAACACCAGTAAATGCTACATTTAATCCATCTACCTCCACACTTACAACCAAAATTACCACCCTTTTGAAATTTTGTGACTAATGCTTCCACAATCCTATCTTTTGTCCTCGGTGTCTGCTTCTCGCAAAAGTTGTCGTAGATATTTTGAAGTAGGCATATTGTCTACCAGTGGATATTATGTAGTTTGTCTCCACCATCCTTTAAGTGAATCTAATCCATGTTGTCGATGACCGTCAGAAGTTTCAATACAACAATGTATTGATAGTAGCAACCAACAGATAGAAGTAGCGTTCAAAATAAATGAAATAGTCAAAAAACAACAATTAAAACACTATTGATGGAGACCCCGAAAAGTACTCCAACGTTACTTCCTATCCATGTTTGGCGAAAGTGCCTCCATCGGTCCTCTCACCAAGCACCTTTGTTATCGGCTTCCATTGTCCTAAATCCCATCAATTGTTTTCGGCCTCCATTGCTCTGTTTCCTGAAGAACCCATAAATAACATAAAGACAAACCCCTAATCCTTTACTTTTGCCTTTTTTACTAGCACCTCGTATCAAAATTTTAAAACAAAATATTTGTTTTGTCTTAAAATCCCCCTCGTAGTAGTGTCGAATGCAACGGCATACAAGTTGTATCTAATCGTATAATTAGAGATCGAAGGGACATAAGAGGGATTGATGTCTGAGAAATCTTGCCATGAAAAGTTGTCGAGTCCTTTAAAGTCAGCTACCCCATGAAAACGAATTTCATCTTAATTTTCATTGTCTTAATATAAAGTTTCGTCTTAAAATATTTTTGTCTCAAATGATTTTTGTCTTAAATATAAAGTTTGTCTTGAAATATTTTTGTCTTAAATTGTTTTTGTCTTAAACATTTTTGTCTCAAAGTATTTTTGTCTTAAATATAAAGTTTTGTCTTAAACTATTTTTGTGTTAAAAATAAATTTTTGTCTTAAAACAATTTTTGTCTCAAACTCTTTTTGTTAAGACAATTCAAGTGATATTAAATTTTAATTTAAATTAACTAAAACAAAAAGTGAATTTTTAAAACAAAAGATTTCTATTGTCTTAAAAAAAAATGTCTTAAAATGCCCTTCATGTAATAGTATAATTAATATGAAGCTTTAAATTAAGATGTGATTATAATTATGGTTTATTCTTTGTTTAAACTTAATATAAGTTGTTTTTGTGTAGGTCGGCCACTCCTTCCGATTTTGGAGACTCGGCCGTCGACATTTTAGAGGGTATGATAAAGGCATGGCATACGGTTCTAAAGTTGTAGCTTGGTGTCGCTAAAGCACGATTCAAATCTTGAATATATGTTTTAGGTCAATGAGGTCAATGCGAGATTTTTTTGTATGTCGGCCATCTATCCGGACTCCTCCACCCCGACATTTTCGAGTCTGGATTATGGAGACTCTGCACCTTAAGACACTGATACCATTGTGCTCTGCACCTTAAGACACTGATAATCGATTGCGCGGTACAAACGTCAACATAACGACGTCGATTGCGCGGTACAAACGTCAACATAACGACGTCAAAATTCTCGCCGTCGATTGCGCGGTACAAACGTCAACATAACGACGTCATTCTATGATGCGTAAACATGGGCTGCAGCTGCGGAAGGCCGTCTAGGTTATTTGTTCCAGCATCATCCCAGCTGGTATATATATATATATGTGTGTGTTTCAGAGTTTGAGAGAGCAGTCCACTTGCAGTGAAGTTAAAGGTAGACGAGGGAATTCTGCAATGGCTTTCAGATTTAGGTTTGTAGCTTCAGTTTTCTTTATCATATGTCTTAGGTTTGTTCAAATTGAAAGCGATGAATCGCCGCATTACGTTTCTCTGAAATCTGCCTGCGACGTGACGTCGGATCCAAAATTCTGTGTTTCGACAATGTCGAGCATGTTTCTGGAATCATTGCGGGCGAATTCGACTGATCTCGCCAGGATGGCCATCAAGCTGAGCGTCGTCGAAGCACAGAAAGTGTCTCAAAAAATTTCTCGTCTGGGACGGTGGGGATTCAAAGGAAGACAATTGAGTGCTCTTGAAGATTGCATGCAGTTAAACGATTTAACGTTGGACCACCTGAACAAGTCTTTGTCAAATGTTACTGCTAATTCCTTGAAATGGATGCAGGCAGTTGACACTCAGACTTGGCTTAGTGCAGCTATTACTAATCAGGCTACCTGCGTCGAAAGTCTTCAAGAGGCGAGCGGAAGCCTGCAAAATATATTGACTAAGAGTGTGCATAATATCTCCCGAGTTGTGAGCAATTCTTTGGCTCTTGTCAAAAGGATCTCTGTCGTTGGCAAACATTCCAAGAAGCCTCCTGTGCACAACCGACGCTTGTTCTCCAATCCAACGAGTCATGAGCGTCAGAATCAGGTTGATGTAGACGATGATAAATTTCTTTCACATTATGGATCCGTCAATGATGGATTCCCTTCATGGTTGTCTGCTTCAGACCTAAGGAGACTTCTTCAAACATCCGAGGCAGCCGACAATATCGTTACGGTGGCTCAGGACGGTAGTGGTAATTATACCACAATTACTGACGCGCTGAATGCTGCTCCGAACAAAAGTTCATATAGATATGTGATACATATTACAAAGGGAGTTTACCAGGAATATGTTGAGGTTCCCAAACACAAAACAAATATTATGCTGGTAGGTGATGGCATAAATGCCACTGTTATCACCGGCAATAGAAGCGTTGTGGACGGATGGACCACTTACCGTTCTGCAACAGTCGGTAAGCTGCTTTAGTCGTTTCTTTTTTTGTTAATTTGTTATTTTCCTTTTCTCAGTGAGGGCCTCGTCATATAACCTTGGTATTCCAGTTTTGAATTTCAAATTCGCATGGGAATCGATCATTCTAATTTTGTTTCCGCGAATCTAAATCATTCTTTTCTTGTCGTGCTCACACGGAAAATGATTGCGATTACAGCTGTAGTTGGCCAAGGCTTTATCGCTCTCGATATCACTTTCGAGAACACGGCGGGCGCAGAGAAGTATCAAGCTGTCGCACTCCGAGTTGCGTCGGATCTATCAACATTCTACCGCTGCAGCTTCAAAGGGTACCAAGATACTCTCTACGCACACTCTCTTCGTCAGTTCTACAGGGAATGCGACATTTATGGCACAGTTGATTTTATCTTTGGCAACGCTGCAGCCGTGTTTCAAAACTGCAACCTCCTAGCCAGGAAACCGATGGATAATCAAAAGAATTGTTTCACGGCTCAAGGAAGAGATGATCCAAATCAAAAAACTGGAATATCTATTCAGAATTGCACCGTCTCTGCTGCGCCCGATTTGGCTGCTGTGAAAATGTCTTTCCAAACATTCTTAGGGAGGCCATGGAAACAGTACTCTCGCACAGTTTTGTTGGAATTTTGCAAATTCCATAACAGAATTGGAGAATAAAACTCCCCTTCTTAACACAGAGACAAAAATTTTAAAATCTCATTCACAGAGTTTCAATTCAGAAAAATTTATATTCCATATATAAAAAAAAATTGTTGTTACAATCTGATAACTTTCCACTACTGGGAGATTACAAAATATGGAACTCCTTCACACACAGTGTCCAAATCACTCTTCTCTGTCTCACACAGAAAATACTCTGTCTCTAAAACAACAACAATACACTGTTGTGCATACTCTGTTTTTAAAAAAACACTCTGATGTTCTGTTTAATTTAAAAATTACAGATCTTTGTCTCTGTTTTTAAAATACGCTGCTATGTATATAAAAACATTACATTACAGATGACTCTGTTTCTGCATATATCAAAACAAAAATATCTGTGTCATAAATTGACACAACCACTAAAATTCACCGCTTGACAATCTTTAATGGTTTCATTAACTTCTGTCAGCACCGCTCTAAAATGCATTGATGGCAAATTGCTTGTTGGCACTATGATATTTCTTTTTATCTTCCTTCCCGCACTACTGTGCAATGAAACTGTTCTGTTGTCTTTTCCCCCTTTTTTTTATTTACACTGCTGTGTAAGAAAAATTACATACACTTCACGGCTTTCTACTTTTTATATAATAAACATTACAATTCGGGCCTTTTTAATATATATGTCACATATATTAAAAACAAATACAAATAATGTTAAAACATTAATGCCGCAAGTCTTTTGTGAATGCATATGTGTGGACCCCCTTGCTGATGATGTCAGCAATTCCGATGGGGTTCACACCTCCATCCACAAACCTTCATCTACCCCCGCGGACTTTGCTTGCCGCCCTGTCTCATGGGCAGTTGGAAATTAATTCCAACACTCCCCTTTAATTTCAACTGCTGGGTTTTCTTGCATACCCAAACATTTCCTGAAATATTCAAAACTTTTATGCTGAAGTGGCTTTGTGAGGATGTCTGCAAATTGATCCTCTGTCCTGCAATGCTGCAAAACAATCTCGTCATTGCTAACCAATTCCCATATGAAATGAAACTTGGTGTCAATGTGTTTTGTCCTCTTATGAAAAACAGAATTTTTAGACAATGCAATAGCTGAGCTATTGTCACAAAAAATCATTGTCCCTTTTACCTGTTCTTGACATAAGCTTCTCAACATTTTCCGCATCCAAACTGCTTGACACGCTGCTGCTGTAGCTACCACATATTTCGTTTTTGCTGTAGACAATGCTACAATGGGTTGTTTCTTAGAAGCCCATGAAATGGCTCCTGAACCCATATGAAAAACATAACCGGAAGTGCTCTTCTGATCATCTACACTTCCAGCCCAATCACTGTCAGTGTATCCAACTAAATCTGAACTTTCTGAAGCAGTATATAAAATACCAAACCTTTTAGTACCTTTAACATACCTCAAAACTCTTTTTGTTGCTTGCCAATGTGCCTCCTTTGGCTTTTCCATGAATCTGGAAATCAAACTAACAGCATGCATTATGTCCGGCCTAGTTGCAGTCAAATACATAAGGCTGCCAACTATGCTCTTGTATAGACTAGGATAAAAATCCTTACTGTTGTCCTCTCTGCTGAGTTTTAATCCCATCACTGTTGGAGTGATTGCTGCTTTGCATTCCTACATGTTAAATCTTTCAAGTACCTCATTAACATACTTTTCCTGTGAGATAAAAATCCCATTTTTATCTTGTTCTACTTCTATTCCCAAGAAGTATCTCAACAAACCCATGTCAGTCATTTCAAATTCTTCCTTCATGACTGTTTTAAAATTTTCAATAAGGCAATCATCATTACCTGTAAAAATAACATCATCAACATACAAGACTACAATCAAAATTTTACCATCTTGTTCTTTGATGTAGAGGGTGGGTTCTCCCTCACATTTTTCAAAACCATTTTCCAGTAGATATGAATCTATCCTACTGTACCACGCTCTTGGCGCTTGCTTCAGCCCATAAAGAGCTTTCTTCAACTTGCACACTTTGTGCTCTTGGCCTTTCTTCTCATAGCCGAGAGGTTGATCTATGTAAACCTCTTCCATTAACACTCCGTTTAGAAATGTTGACTTCACGTCCATTTGGTAAACTTTCCACTTGTTTTGTGTCGTTATGGATAGCACTGCTCTCACGGTTTCCATTCTGGCAACTGGTGCGAAAGTTTCCTCATAATCTATCCCATGTTTCTGCTTATAGCCTTTGACAACAAGCCTTGTTTTGTGTCTCTCTATTTTGCCTTCAGCATTACTCTTGGTCTTGTAGACCCATTTAACTCCAATAACATATTTACCTTTTGGGAGTTCAACCAAATCCCAAGTTTTGTTCCTCTCTATGGCATTTATTTCCTCATCCATAGCTTCTATCCATTTCCTATCATTGATAGCTTCTTCGAAATGAACAGAATCATCAACATGAAAATATAAAGCAAACAAAGAATTGATACCTTCATTAGCTAAATCTTGTTTATAAATTTCTTTCAAACTTTTGAATTTCTTACCTCTTTCAGTAGGTATACAAGTACTTGAAGAAGCACTTGAATTTCCTCCTTGTGGTGTGCTTGGAGAAGCACTTTCATTTCTCCTCAAGGGTGTGCTTTGCTGCTCTTTTGTTGGTGTTGCTGTTTGGAGATGTATTTCAGCCAACTCATCATCATTCTCATCATGAGATAAACAGTGTTTAACATTCACTGTTTTCTCTATGCTTCCATCCCAAGCTTCTTCTTCAATGAACTGAACATCTCTGCTCACAAGAAACTTCTTGCTGGATGGGTTATATAACCTGTATGCCTTGGATTCCTCACTGTATCCAATGAAAATATATTTCTCCCCCTTGCTGTCCAACTTCTTCCTTAGCTGATCCGGAATGTGTGCATAGGCCACACATCCAAACACCTTCATGTGTGTGACACCTTGCTTTGTGCCACTCCATGCCTCTTCCGGCACTTCGTTCATTACTGCTTTTGTAGGGAACCTGTTCAAAATATACGCTGCACAATGTACAGCTTCAGCCCAATAATCATTAGGCAAGTGCTTTGCCTTTAACATACTCCTCGCCATGTCCATTATGGTTCGGTTCTTCCTTTCGGCTACTCCATTTTGCTGCGGAGTATATCTAGTTGTAAACTGTTTATGAATACCATTTTCTCTACAAAACCGTAGAAAATCTTTAGATATATACTCACCTCCTCTATCAGTCCTTAAGACTTTGATATGCAGCCCACTCTGGTTCTCAACAAGTGCTTTGAAATTGCAAAATTTTTTAAACACTTCACTTTTGTTTTTCAAAAAGTAAACCCAAGTTTTTCTTGTAAAATCATCTATAAATGTTAACACATAGTGGCTGCTTGCAAGCGATGGAGTTTGCATCGGTCCACATACATCTGAGTGGACAATCTCTAAGGGTGCTTTTGCCCTTATGCTTTTCCCGAAAGGAAAACTTTCTCTGTGTTGTTTCCCAAGAATACAACCTTCACAAAGGCTGTCCGGTTTCTCTATCAATGGTAAACCACTTACCATCCCTTTTCTGTTCAACAGATTAAGACCTCCAAAGTTGAGATGACCAAATCTCAAGTGCCATAACCAATTATCATCCTTTGGTTCGCTTTGGTAAGTCTCCTGTGCAACTGCTACTTTCTCTTCGCCATTCTTCAAGTCCGCTCTCATTCTGAGAGGGAACATCCTGTTCCTTGTCATCTTCACTTCAGCAATACACTGTTTGCTGGGTGGTTTATCCATGATGGTACAAACATCATTATCAAAGAAAACATTATACCCCTTATGGACAAGCTGGCCAACACTTAAGAGGTTACACTTCATTCCTGGAACATAATAAACATCTGCTATGGTTTTCTTTGCACCTAATCTTGTTAAAACATTTACATCTCCTTTTCCCATAACAGAAACTTTGCTATCAGTTCCTAGTGTGACTTGTGACCGCACACTTTCATCTAACATAGAAAACATTGCTAAGTTTCCTGTCATATGGTTACTACAACCGGAGTCTAGAAACCATAAATCCTCATTCTTTTCTTCAGCCATATTACAAGCTAAAAACAAATTGTTTTGGCTGCTATTTTCTTTTGTGAAATTTGCATTAGTTCCACTTCTCATATCTTGTTTCTTCTTTCTACATTCATTAGCATAATGACCATATTTTTTACAATTGTAACATTGAACATTGGATTTATCATACCTTTGTCCTTGATCATTCTGCTGTCCACTTTGCTGGCTGCCTTGGCCTTGATGCTGATTTGGATTGTTGCCCCTTCCTTGAGCATTTGCTGGACTGTTCCTTCCACCTCTGTTTTGGCTTCTGCCTTTTCCTCTTCCTTTGCCTTGCCCTCTTCCTCTTCCGAAAGACATCTGGGCCTTAAAGGCTTGCTCAAGAGATGAGTTTTCACTCCTACCCAATCTCTGTTCATGGGTCATCAGTGATGCATGTAATTCATCCACTGAAAACTTTGTGAGATCCCTAGTCTCTTCTATGGTGGTGACAATCACATCGAATCTTGAGGGTAAGCTTCTCAAGAGTTTTTCCACAATCCTCTTGTCTTCAAGAGTCTCTCCATGAGATCTGATTTGTGTGACCATTCCAATCACATGAGTGAAGAATGAGTCAATATTATCAGACTCCTTCATACAGAGAGTCTCAAAGTCTCTCCTCAGCAACTGAAGTTTTGTTGTCTTCACTCTTTCCATGCCTTGATAAGCTGTCTTGAGAGTTTCCCATGCTTCGCTGGATTTCTTAGCTGCTGCTATCCTTGGAAACACACTCTCATGCACTGCTTGATACAAGAAGAAAAGAGCCTTGGCATCTTTCTTCTTATTTCTCTTCAGAATCTCTCTTTCTGCTTGAGTTAACACATAAAACGCTGCTTCATTTGCTGGCTCTTCAAAGCCATCCTCAAAAAATTCCCATAAGTCTTGGGAGACAAATAAAGCCCTCATAGTTATTTTTCCCATTAAACATTGGGAGATGGATATTTCCCATACCCATACCAGTGCTGGAGCCAGCCATTCTGCACTCTTAACTATGATAAAAAACACTTGACTGTGTGTTTATAAATTAACAAACTGTTCTGCAACAGTAACACAAAACTGTATAGAGAAATACCTTTGGATTCCTTTTGGCTGAGTCTTCACACTGCTGGAGAAGTTGCTGCAACAAAGAACTCATTTCCTTCAGCTTATTTGACCTTCAAATAGCCTGGACTAGCTCCGATACCATGTTGGAATTTTGCAAATTCCAGAACAGAATTGGAGAATAAAACTCCCCTTCTTAACACAGAGAAAAAAATTTTAAAATCTCATTCACAGACAGAGTTTCAATTCAGAAAAATTTATATTCCATATATAAAAAAAAACTGCTGTTACAATCTGATAACTTTCCACTGCTGGGAGATTACAAAATATGGAACTGCTTCACACACAGTGTCCAAATCACTCTTCTCTGTCTCACACAGAAAATACTCTATCTCTAAAACAACAACAATACACTGTTGTGCATACTCTGTTTTTAAAAAAACACTCTGCTGTTCTGTGTAATTTAAAAATTACAGCTCTCTATCTCTGTTTTTAAAATACGCTGCTGTGTATATAAAAACATTACATTATAGATGACTCTGTTTCTGCATATATCAAAACAAAAATATCTGTGGCATAAATTGACACAACCACTAAAATTCACCGCTTGACAATCTTTAATGGTTTCATTAACTTCTGTCAGCACCGCTCTAAAATGCATTGATGGCAAATTACTTGCTGGCACTATGATATTTCTTTTTATCTTCCTTCCCACACTACTGTGCAATGAAACTGTTCTGCTGTCTTTTCCCCCTTTTTTTTATTTACACTGTTGTGTAATAAAAATTACATACACTTCACGGCTTTCTACTTTTTATATAATAAACATTACAATTCGGGCCTTTTTAATATATATGTCACATATATTAAAAACAAATACAAATAATGTTAAAACATTAATGCCGCAAGTCTTTTGTGAATGCATATGTGTGGGCCCCCTTGCTGATGATGTCAGCAATTCCAATGGGGTTCACACCTCCATCCACAAACCTTCATCGACCCTCGCAGACTTTGCTTGCTGCCCTGTCTCATGGGCAGTTGGAAATTAATTCCAACAAGTTTATATCGAGTCATATATTGATGATGTCGTCGATCCTGCAGGTTGGCTAGAATGGTCCGGGGACTTTGCTTTAACAACGCTGTATTATGGCGAATATATGAATTCAGGACCAGGGGCAGGAACTACAGGGCGAGTTCAATGGCCTGGCTACCACGCCATGAACATTTCTGATGCTCAAAAATTCACAGTGGTTAATTTCATTTCTGGTGATGCGTGGATACAAAAGGCGCCCTTCGCTGCAAACTTAGGAAATGAGTGACCTGTGTTTTTCTTTTGAAGGAATGGAACAAATTTAGAGACAGCAACACTATATTTTGTGTCATTTACGTAATTTTTAGTGCAACCTCTCTTGCTTTTGATTTTAATGTAGGCCTAAGTAGTCTGCAGTGCAGTCTTATAAATAATATGCATTTCAGTCTTGGAGAAATGCATTGTTATAATTTATTTAGAGAGATATCGTTATCATTATCATTCTAGCTTACCTCATTACTTAAATATGGGATTTTATATATCGGATTATTAAATACTTTTTATTATGTGTTTGGATATATCATGCTAATTTTTTTCGGTGGGGTGCGGTGGGGTGGGGTGGGGTTTTGTTTTGATACAAAGGTAAGTTTTGTTTTGTTTTGTTGAAAAATTACTTTCAGCTATCCACAGTACAGTGAGCCGCTTTCTATCTCCAGAAATCAGTCAAGATCGCAAACCGTGCAGGTAGCCGCCTTTCATTTTGATTGAGCAGTCAAGTTCATCGCCGTATTTTGGAAACGGAGAAAACTCAACAGCAAACCCAGATCTGAAGAAGTTTAAGCCGGAATTAATAGAAATTTCGAGTCACACTCAGTCGTCTGTACGGCTGCCCAAAATCGGACGTGGAAAACTCATAAGCCGGATTTAATGGAAATTTCGCGTCACAACTTTGGTGACATCAGCAAGGCATTTTTGGCACCCGAAATCTATTTTCAATCTAGTTGAATTTTGTTTTAAGTCCAGCGGGGTCCACCAGGTTAAAGAGTTTCGTTATGTTTTAAAAATTTAAAAACATGTGCGATGGTGTTAAAAGTTTTTTTTTAAATGGTTTGTTATGATTTAATATATGTTTTATATATATGTTATATATATATATATATATATATTAAAACATTTAGTGGGCCCCCAATGAAGTCCTTTTAAAATAGATTTTTTTTAATTTTTATATAATCGACAGTATGAAGTTTTTATTTTTACACACAGCAGAAGTGTAAAACAGAATTTTGAATTGCACAGCAGTGCATTCATTTTTTTTGGTGAGACACAGTATTTTCTCAATACACAGCAGTGTGTTGTAAATGCACAAATAGAGTGAAATTTTAGAGTGTGAGTTTTGTGTTGAACTGTGTTTTGAAGCAGTCAAAGTTTCTGTGTATTCCCTCCGTCAGAGGAGATTTTGTAACCAAGTTTTTGAAGTTTAATGAAATAGTTTTTAGAGTGAAAACTCTGTTTCCAGTGAAGAAATTTTTAATATTTTCTCTGTGTTGAAGAAGGGGAATTTTATTCTCCATTGTTGTTCTGGAATTTTAAATATTCCAACAGTGGGGTGGGGTGGTGGGGGTTTGTTTTGATACAAAGGTAGGTTCATGGGCTTGACCCCATTGGCCAAAGACCATGGAAAATGAGATTTTATTCATAACCTTTAGCTTAAGAAAGTAAAATAAAATGGTTGTTGAAAGTTATGTGTTAGCAATGGAGATTTTATTCATAATTTATGCCTAGAGCCTGATGATTTGATTCGGACAAAATTTTGGCTAGCCCTTGTCTTTTAACCAGCTTAGTGGGTCTTATGTCCAGATCGTATTCCTGTATTTTTGCAATCCATCTTCCTCTTTTGCCTTCACTATCTCCTTGAACGAGGATGTCTTTGACAGCTGCTGTAGGAACATATGCAGTAATGTGAGATTGAAAAACATATGTCCTAAAGGCTTTGAGAGATTTCACCAGGGCATATGCCTGCTTTTCTAGTATGTTATATTTCAATTCTGCATCATGCAACACCTGACTAAAAAAGGCTATTGGTTGCTCAAATCCATCTTCATTTTTCTGCAACAAGACTCCAGCTACTGTATGAGGTGAAGCAAATGAAAAGATCATAAATGGCTTTGTATAATCAGGCCCAACTAGCACATGAGCTTCTGCAAATGCCTGTTTTATCCTTGTGAATGCATCTCTAGATTCTTGGGACCATTTTACTTCATTATTATTTTTCAACATATCAGTTATATGTCTAACTATCTCAGCATAGTTAGGAATGAATCTTCTCAGAAAATTAATTTGACCTAGAAACACCTGCACTTCCTTCTTATTTCTGGGGAGAGAGATGTTATTTATAACCTCTACTCTTTTAGGGTCTATTTTCACACCATATTTAGTTACAATGTGCCCTAAGAGTTTTCCCTCATCTAATGCAAATAAATATTTTTTAGGATTGAGGGAAAGACCATACCTTTTGCATTTTTCAAAGGTTCTCTGCAAGTGCTGAATGTGTTCAGTATCATTCTTTGAAAATACTGTGATATCATCCAGATATACCACCAGAAACTTGTCCTGCTCTCCAACAAAAGCTATGTCCATTTCCCTCTGAAAAGTAGCTCCTGCATTAATTAGCCCAAATGGCATCTGAGCATACATAAATGTACCCCATGGTGTTGTAAATGCAGTTTTCTTCTGATCCTCTGGGAAAACCGCCACCTGATTATAACCAGAAAAGCCATCCATCATTGACATTCTGGATACTCCCACCACTTTCTGCAGGATGTGGTCCATCTTAGGCAGAGGATAATTATCCTTTAGAGATGCTCTATTTAAATTCCTGAAATCCACACATAATCTTATTTCTCCATTCTTTTTTCGAACAGGGACAAGATTTGCCACCCATTCAGAGTACCTTAGTGGCACTATTATTTTGGCTTGCAGTAGCTTCTTGATTTCTTTTTCAATTGAAGGGAGCAGCAGAGGATTTATCTGCCTGAGCTTCTGCTTATAAGGCTTTGCATCTTCCCTCAAAGGAATTTTATGCTGCATTATATCAACATCAAAAGTTTTAAGGTCTTGATAAGACCATGCAAATACATCTTTATAAGATTGAAACAACTTCAAGTATTTTTCTTTATATACGTCTGGGACCTTCTTGGATAATTTGACAATTTTGGGCTCAGCATCAGTGCCCAAATTCAAGTCTTCTACTTGATTTTCTTATACTATTTTATTATGCTGCAATGGAACATCATTTTTATCAAATAATCTTTCTAGAGGCACCAGACCTCTAGGTATGATATTTCCTTTTAGCTGCAGCACTTTATTGCCTGCTATTTTTTCTTCCCATTTATTTTCTACAACATTTTCAACCTCCTCTTCTCCATTATCATCAATCTCCATATTTGAAAACTCACCCACTGTCTCCAGGAATATCTTCATTTGTTCATCATCTTCAAAAACCTGCCAGTGTTTAATATTATCTGGGATTGATGGTCTGTATCGTACTTCAATTCCATACCTCAAAAGAGGATTCTGTGGAGGACGAAATGTACTTGCAGCCACAACAAGAGAATCTGCCATTCTGTTCTGCTCCCGGGGCATGAACTGTATATTAAATGGCAAGAAGAAATTTTCTACCATGTCCCATACTTCATTTCTGTAGGCTCTCAGCCGTGGATGCTTAGTTTTGACATTGATTTCTGACCTGCCTTACCACCAGCTCAGAGTCTCCCATGACTTTTAAACTTTGTATTCCCATATTCTTGGTTGTCTGTAATCCCAACAAAAGTGCTTCATATTCAGCTACATTATTGGTAGCCTCATATTCCAATTTAAAGGACAGTGGGACCCATTTTCCTGTAGGAGAGATTAATAACACCCCAGCTCCATTGCCTTCTCTTGAATTTGCCCCATCAAAATGTAAAGTCCAAATTTCTGATCCCTGACCTTCTAAAGGCTGCTCAGCTTGGATTTGACCAAAAGGGGGCTCATGGGCATAATTTTGATTTTCTTCTAACATCAAACATGAGAAGTCTCCCTCTTTGTTATAAACTAGGGAATTCTCTGAGCAATCAGCCTTAGTTACCATTTTAACAAATCTAGTCTCCCTGTATAACCTCCTCTCCTGTCCTCCAAAGACTGGGACCGTAGCATATGTTAAGTCCATTTTGAGTGACCCACCAATTTTTGTACCCCAGGATCTTGACGGTATCATGCCAAAGCGGGCTGGGATATCAGCAACCACAATGTCCATGACCACACTTTTTGCTGGGATTTGTGCCAGATTGACCACTAAATCTTTAATCATTCCCAAGCATTTAAATCTTTTGGAATCAAATGAGTATAGGTCTTTATATGGACGTGTGATTTGCAGTCCTAGTTGTTCCATGACAGACAGAGGCATAAAGTTATGGGAGGCCCCATAATCTAGCATGCAGTTGTGTAACAGCAGGTCATGAATAACTAGAGACACATAAAAAGGAGGGGTAGAAGGATCTACTTCCTCAACAAGTGGGCCAAAGACTACCATGGGTCTTTCTTCTTGAAGGTTTAAACTATCAGGCACAATTGGTATTTCAGGAGGAAGCACGAAGGAAGTAACTTGAGACTGATATGCAGGCTGTTTTTAACAACTCGGTCAGGGGGACTGGAATCTTAATTTTCTCAAGCTCTTTTTGTAAATTAAAAGCAGAGGAAGGATTTTCCGTTACAACTTCTTTAAATTCTTTGTTTTCAGCTGAAGATTTAATTTCTTTTGACACTGACTCAGCATGGGGAGGACTAGCTACTTTTGAAGAAGAAGGAATTTGGTGATTAGGCTGCAAGGGAGTATTTAGAGGACTCTTACCTTTTTCTATGTTTCTCTTTGTTGCTGATTCCTTCTGAGCAGGTACCTCCTTCTGGGGTGGCTCCTCTTCTTGATCTTGAGTTCGGGTCCTCTTCCTTGAAGATCTGAGATCATATTTTCTATTGAAGTGTGCTTGCATGAAATCAGCAAATTGTTTACAATAATGATCAATCTCTGCTTCTTCTTCTTCTTCTTCTTGCAATGGGCATTCTATATCATCACTGTTTGAAAAAGAAAAATTTGAATCTTCTAATTGATAAGTAGCATCTTCAGTGGAGTCTTCTGCTGGACCTTCCAAGTACAATGGATGTGGTACCTGGTCTGGTTGCTCTTTTGCTTCTCTTGGCAATATCTGCAGTGGTGGTCTCTTGTACTGAGGATTGTATCCTCTGTTTGGAGCATTATAAAATTTCTTGGGAGCTGGGTTCTTTGCCTCTAATTCAAGCTTGACCATCTTCTTTATCATTTTTCTTATTTCCTCCATTTTATCTGAATCCTTCTCTTGGCTAGAGGAGGAAACCTTTTCTTTACCTCTCCTCCTAGTATCTTGTTCAACTTTTCCCTTTAATTTCCCAGTGGAGGCAAAGTTTTCTTCCAACTCCAGAGCATCTGACTGAGCATCATCTAAGGTAGTAGGTTTTCTTTCCCTTAGAGAGAATCCAAAATCTGAGTCAAATGCTGCTATGAAAACAACTTTGGCAGCATTCTGATGTGGCTTCATATCAGCAGGGAGATTTAGATATAACTTATTAAATATCTTGATAAACTCTGACACTCCTTCATTATGTTTCTTCTTAAGAGTATTGAATTCAGTAAGACACTATCCATGGTCTTTATTTTCTCCCCATTTCCTGAGAAAAGTATTCTCCATGTCATCCTAGGTGGTCACTGAACGATTTCCTAAGGTCTTGAACCATTTCCTGGCTTCACCCTCCAAAGATTGTACAAATAATCTTAAGACCACATCCAAATGTTCAAAATTTAAGTTTTCTGCAAAGGAGCAGAAAGTCTCAAGATGTTTCTGAGCATCAATTTCATTTTCTCCATTAAATCTAGGTAGAATCTTCAAATAATCCCGTGGCATATCATTTAGCACTTGGGGTAAGGCCAGTGGAGCATATTTTTTCAATAAAAATGCTGGTACATTTTCCATTGGTGGAGGCGGGGGTTGTGCAACAGTCTGAGATACAAATGAAGGAAGAGGAGGCAGAGGGAGTGGAGTATGTGCGACAATCGAGAGGTGCTGTACAAAGGTCTGGGGTGTGGATGGAAACAATTCACGATTAACAAAGGCTACCTATGTAACTTATTTAATTTCCTCAGCCTCAGGAGTAGGACGAAAATCCTCTTCAATCCTGGCACTTCCCCTAGGTGGACTTTATAAATAATATTCGGGATTTTCTTCGGTGGAATCGGGATGTTCGGTTCTAATTTCTTGAGAAGAAGAGGGCATACAATCTGCTAAAGAATATTCAGGGATTTCAGCACGAAATGATTTCCTCTCTTTCCAAATTTTTTTTATGAATGATCTTCTCTGGGTCAAACACGTAGGGTGTCTTAGACTGAGATGTATCCGACCTCAAATGTGGCTTACGAGGAGCCAGGACTACCAGTATATTTATCGAATAAATAACAGTGGAGTCGCCAAGGTGAGAGATACACAACTCTTCAACTCTCTATGCTCACCTGATTAGAGAGTGAATATGATTTGTCGAGGCCCAGGGAAACCAATATTCTTGAATTCGCTCCCCGGCAACGGTGCCAGAAAGATGTTGTAGAAAATTTTGTCACCGCCTAGAGACAGTCTAGAGTTGCCATAGACCAGTGCCTAGGACATCTTATCATAACAAGGAGCTCATAATATATCTTGGGTTGTCAATCCAAAAGCTCTCTTACTATCTCTTGTAAAACAAGTAAATTAGATTAAATGGAACCAAACTCTCTCAGAAGCTGATACAAAGATAATAATAATGTAGGAATAGCATGCAAAACTCTAGTATAAAAGCATCAGACAGTTAAGAGACAGCTTACTGCAAAGAGGGCCAGTTCAAATAATATGCCACAGAAATCAAATATCAGAAAGTGGATGTAGTGAAGAAACATGAAGAAGATACTAGTTAGCATGAGGCTGATACCCAGATACACAACAAAACCACATATGGGCTTATCCAACTAAGAATCCATACATGACAATGGCGTTTTAAAAGTACCCTCCTCAAGTAACTAATATAGCAGAAAATATGGATGAAATGAACATGGAACAGTATATCATGACTAGGCCTATTTAAAGCGCTTGACTAATCCAAGTATGGGCACCAACTAGGATGAATCCTTACTTAAGATCAGTGAGCTACTCGCATTCTAGAACATGATACAAGAAGATAAATAGCATGGAATGAGATTTTATATTAACACATAAGAGAAATTACATACTGTGAGATACCAAAGACCAGAATCCTCATTACAGTTATAACTACTCCTCACTGAGACCCTACGGGCTCTGAGCCTTCATACAGAAGTGTTACAAGATGTATACAAGAACTTCTCACTGCACAGTTTACTGATAGAAATCTGGAACCCTTACAATGTCTTTCTTTCTATTTTTTATAGGAGAAGGAGAAAACTCTAGAGAATGAGGTAGGTGATATACATTTAATGATCTTATTTAAAACGAATTTGAAAGAAAAACCCGCCTATGCATGTTTGGCGGTGCTGAACTGGTGCAAGTACTCTGCTACAACTTCATGAAATAAATGCTAAGGATGAAAATCTCCTCATGAACAAGACATAAGGAATAAAATATATACATGCTCTGTACTTAGCGGGAAGAGAAAAATCTGTTGCAATAAAACCTTGAGGTTGCTTGTATTTGTACATGGTACTCTCGCCCTCTGAGCCCCGAACTGGAATTTGCATTTTTCAATGCCCGACACTGAGCTCTTCGATCTTCTGTTGATATTCTTCTTAACCTCATTTATGCTTCTAGCTACCAGAGTCTGCCTCCTTTGAATTGCTCTGAGATGTTCAATGGATTTTCTTTCTGTTTCTATTAATGAGGTCATATCCTAAAACTACCTCCAACTACCATCTTAAATTTCTCCCTCAGAAAATGTCGATCGAGGTGTTATTGGTCCTTGTCAAAAAAGCAGTGCATCATGGTAATTTTCCATCGCGACAAGCCTGCAAAACCACAAACTCATTAAGGGAAATCAGACGGGGACTGTGAATCATGGAGGGGTCGACAGAAATGAATACAGAGGCATGATCAAGCCGGAGGGATGCACAGGGTGGCGGAGAAAATGAAACGGAAGAGCGAAGAATGAGCCGGTAAAGGATTATAACGTAAGAACTTCAAAATACAATAAATGGATCGGATTTAGACAAGTGGATGTACGACAGATTGCATGGGGGCCATGACGTGGAGATACGGGTTGATGGCGTGGCGGGAGGTGGTCTTAATCATCAATCAATTACGTGGACAATCCTGACCCTTCGTCCTTAAGACGAGATCGACGACTGGAACAACATTTGGGGCGACAGATAGCGGGCCCGGGGCGCTTTATACGGCGGGTAAAAATCGCGCAACTTCGCCGAATTATCACCATAGGATGGGGGCTCACAGATTTAACGGTGGTGATAGATTCCGCTGGGCAGCCCACAACTGAACGATAATGCATGAAATGAAAATGGTTTCGGGACGTACAGAGGGACACACATCACCCAGCGTATGGAATCGCTGGGTCCGCGGGAAATACCGTCGGCCTCAAATAGGTGGTGCGGAATGAAACCAATGGTTTTCTGCGACGAGATACGGACGCGAGGGCCACCAAGGAAAACAGACTCCGCTCCGTCGATTTACTTCTGATCGGACGGCCACGGGTGCCCCCGAAACTTTGGACGGTTAGCCCCTTTCTGCCTGGCGCCCGGTCTCGCGCTTGAGTCATATGGGGAATAAAACGAAGGGGCTAAGACTGTAGGGGCTAGGCCCGATATGTTTTTAAATGTGGATTTTAACCTTTGCAGAGTGGATTTTTCGGGCGGAAAAGGGTAACGACAAACAGAATATGAAGGTTTTCGGCCATGATAAGAGGTTTGAAAGATCATGAGGGAGCATTAGGCCAAAAATTTAGGTCGACGGGCTGATATGTACAACAGAGTGTTTCTCCATCAAAATCTATTAGTGTTTGTCATCAAAATGTATGTTGTCTTCTATATATTGTAAGATGATTTATTAGTGAGTTGATTAATCCACGTTGACTTTCTATTTTTATTTTTAAATTAAGGGCTGCTATTAAATGTTAAGGATTCGCATATGTTTCATCTCAGTATTTATCTCATACTGCGGTGATCTGAACACGAAGATTCAGATTTAGAAGATAAATTAAACAAAAGACACAGGTTTACTTGTCGCTCAGAATTCCCTGTGTTTGCGTTTCATCCGTCGATCAATTCAATGCACTTGTATGTATATAGTAGGCAACACTCACACACATACCACGTGCACAATGGTATTCAGATGTTTGATGCAGTCTCAAATGCTTGGTCTAATACCAATCCGACGGAAGCATCGAGGCGGTCTCTGTCAATGGAAATGTTTATGTGTTTGGATGGTGCTATAAATTAAGCCGTGAATTGCGTGAAGTGTACGATCCATCTGCCAATACATTGACACCAGTCCCCGGGTCTCAAGTTGTAATTTTTGGCCTGGCTATGGTAACTACCTGAAAGGTTTCTATATGTTTTAATGGTTCGTCATGCCAATAAGAAATTTACTTTCACAGTTATACTTACACTATTCGTGTTTCTAGACAATATTTAAGACAATTTTACAGTGAATTGTCTTAATTAGAGACAAAAATAAAATTGTGTATCATCTTAAATATTGTCTTTAAGTGGGTGTCTCAAATTTAGTATCTCAAAATTAGTGTCTCAAACAATTGTCTCTATAAAGACAATATAGAACACATATTACTATTGTCTCTATAAAGACATAGGCGTTATTGTCTTTTAAGAGACAATTTTATTTGTCTCTCTAGAGACCATTTCATTTGTCTACAATTTGTCTATGTAGAGACACTTTCATTTTTGTCTTTGTAGAGACAATAACATTTGTATCTTTATGGACAACAGCTGAGATCAAAAATGTATTGTCTCTATAGAGACTATATGTCCATAATTCAAACTATTGTCTCTCTAGAGACGATATGAAAAAATATTTAAAAAAAAATAAACAAATCATTTTAAATGTTATTTTAAGGTGGTTTCAACATTTCAAGTTCCCAAATAATGATTTTAATTACCTTAAAATCTGTTTTTTATGGAAAGAAAAAATAAATTCCATTTTTTTTAAAGCTAACAGCAGTCTTTTTAAATCTAAGTGAATAAACAATTTCCCAAAACTTAACAATTCTGGAAAGCAACCTTGAAAATAATAAGCCATCACACTTATATTCGCTGAAAATAAATTCATGCCATTGAATTTGAACATACAATATCCTCATAATTTGGAACTTCATTTCATGACTATTATGAGGTAAAAGAAAAATGTACAATATTTCTCCATCTTACAAAGAGAGTTTAATCTCTGACATAAATCGAAAAGGTTGAATCACATTAAATGCTGGAAAAATAAATTCATATCCAGTGGTTAGCTCCACCATTTCAACACCTTTGTATAATTGGAATTGGCTTCCTTGATAACAAAAAATAGCAAAAATGTATATGCATTCGAATGTACAATTGATTTCCCAATTTACACTAAGTTCAGTGCTGTCATAACACAGATCTATGTTAAATATCAGCCTCGAATCAGTTAAATATCAGAGATCAGAACTAGGAGCTCCCAAATTGCCACCATAGAGTTTTTCTCCAAATGAAAGCCTACAACTCCTTAAAAATATATTTATAAGGAAAGTAAGTAAAACAAGAGTAGTTTCATAACTCGCTCCAATTCCTGTTGCTGTTGTGGAGTATGTCTGTGATAATGCTTCCATGCTGACTATTATCTTAAACATTGTCTTAAAACACCCCCACATGTAGTAGTGACAATTGCCAGGGAGGTCTTGAATTATTAATCCCGATGGCTGCCTCTTGCAATTCACCAGAGTTGAGTTCTCCACTAAACTGTCTGCTTAAACATCCACGACGGCCCAAACTCCTGCATCAATCTGCTGGCAAAACCTTAAGAAATAGAATTCTCTAACTGGACCAAGCGGTGAGAGAACATGGCGCAGCTCCATATGCATCTGTTATGACATGACATTCAATATTTCTAATAAGGTTCAATATTTTGATTAAGAAATTAGTATAATTTGCTTCACAAATATAAAAACAATCCTAGAGACTATTACTAAGCTTTAGAAGAGTAAAAAAAATATAACACACTAGTTGGAGTTGGCTGTTCATGGTACCCACTACACCATCGCATAAGACCTCCAAGGTCGTGGATCTAGAAACAATTGATGAGAACATTTTGGAACAATGGTTCTGAATTGTATACAAAAGTTCAGTTAGTTAGTTCAATAGTTTGTACAGTAGCAGTAGTTAGAAATTACCAATGAAGTAGGCGAGAAGATGAAATGGTGGTTCTTTGGTTACATACCGAATTCATAAATATCTCCACCAGATCCATGCTATTCATAAGCACAGTGCCAACATCTCTGTTTGCCTCAGTTTGGTATCCTAGCCGTTTTGGACCAATAAACCCTGGGAATTGACAAAAACACTCATCATAGTTGAGCATTTCCTTTATCCCATTCTGAGGACTTTTGATCCAAAAAGGTTTTTGAAGTCAAACCATTCTGATGATTCCGTCCATGGACGCCACGACAAGTTATTTTGCATAGGATTTGTCGATTCCTCTTGGACTTCCAGCTCGGCCTGCGACATCCACTTGGTCGAGGAATTCAAATTGGGATTTACATTGGAATGCAAGCTATCATGATTGATGACACCAGCGCTACCAATTATCAGACTTGGAGAAGCATCGTGTACAGGAGAAAGTAATGCCATTTGTGTGAATGGTTTCCCACACATTTTTTCTATAACCGCATCAACCCTCTACACCTAGACAATCGAGAAAAAAAGTGCACAACTATTTTTGTCAGTCACAATAATATTCTATAACCGACCAACATAGTATAATTATTTTTAGAAATTCATGTTTGATAGAATGCTTCAATGAATGCCAATCAAATTGGATCACAGACAAACCAAAAATGAACACCACAGTCTTCAATAGTATAGTTAGTAGTTACAATGCTGATCTTCCGAATATTCCCCTTTCAAATTCATTAATAAATCGTTTGTATGTTTCTTTACTTGTTTTCTAGAAGTGCATGCAGCAAAATAATAGATTCCTCTTCTTGTTGTGTAAAGGAGCCTCACTTGATATGAGGATTCAAATAATTCCTCCACCGCAAATGGAAACTCTTCCCACTGCAACGAAGCCCTTCATATACACACAAACAGATATATATGCAAGTCCAACTGAAAAATATATACATTAAAACTAGGGTTTTTAATGAATATATACATTAAAATTAGGGTCTTTGATGAATATATAGATTAAAATTAGGATTTTTATGATGGAGGAGCATCTATTGGATGGAACATCTGTTATTCATATGCAATGTTTAAAAAAAAATGGAAAACATAAATTATATATATATATATATGTGTGTGTGTGTGTGTGTGTGTGTGTGTGTGTGTGTGTGTGTGTGTGTGTGTTTATATATATATATATATATATATATATATATATATATATATAGTCCATCAATATATCTGTATAGAGTCAAGCATCCACCGCCCAAGCCACCGTAACATATAACGTATGTAATATATATGTGTGTGTGTGTGTGTGTTACAGACCGACAAGCTTGGGAAGAGCATGCCAACTCCCATGGCCATTCTTTTGAATGTAATTGACCAGAACCTTGTCACCCTCGCGAGTCCAGGAAACTTTCTTTAATACTGTCTTTTTACAGCTGGGATCTTTACTCATACGGGCGACTCAGAGCTTGCAGAACCAAGGCTTAATAATATGAATTTTATTTGTTTATATTCTGAATGCATCACACCCTTCAGCAAAAATTCTCCCTGAAAGGTTCAGAAATATCACAGCCAAAATTATCCTAAGAATGATAATTTTCTCCAGCTTGTTGATCATATGGTCCTGTTTATATAGATAGACATTAAATATTCTTAGCAGAGCACTTGCACTATATTAAGATATACATATATTGTAGAATCTGAAGCTACTTCAACTTTGGCAGTACATGAATTGTTGATGTAAACACGCCTTTGAATGAATTAAAGGATGACGTAGGAAAATAAATCCAGGTGATGATATTAAATAGCCTACCTAAAAAACAGTTGCAATGCAAGAGCATGGTTATCACTGTTAAGGAGCCAATTTATGGTTCAAGGGTTGTTTGTTTTCCATTCAGAAATAAACAGTGAAGCTTTAAATGCCACTGATCATGGGCGCAATGTGATAGTTGGGAGAAGATTGTTTTGCATAATCTCTGAGTTTTCGCATTAATCGGATTAATTTCACTCTAGTAGAAACAAAAATAATAGGATTAATTTCACTCTAGTAGAAACAAAAATAATTTTGGTTTATGAGGATCTTTATTATGGCTAGATTTTTTTTTTGTCTACTAGGTAGTTGGAACTGATGATTTTTCATCAAGAGTGTCTTGACAACACAGTCATCACTGTCAAACCAAACCCCAGTTGGAAAGAAAAACAAATAATTACTACTGAAAGTAAAGACTAAATGACAAATATAATTTTTAAAAGTCAAGCTTAACTTCAAATCAGAACCTTGAAACAAGAAATAAAATATTGAAAACTGAATAAAAAGTAATGTATGAAACGCAAGCTGCACCTAGTCCGATGGTCCATTATTTCTAGTTCTATGGGAAATGCGGGTGGGGCTATAGACCCTAGATACCCTAGATCTTTTAACAAGGCTCTCTTAATAAAAAAAAATTGTGGTGGGCTGTAGCACGAAATGGTTTATGGTCAAGCATTATCCATGACAAATATTGTTCGGTCTATCTTTTACCTTTTGGGTTTGTGCTGGAGCTAGAAAAAAGTTACAGATTTCTTCCACTTGAAAGAGCATGCTCTTGGTTTTACATTATTGTTGGGTCAGCTTCGATGAAATGTAGGTGATGCACCAAATTGGTCTTGATACAATGGTGGGTATGTATTGTAACCATACATTATAGGAGCAGATTATTAACAAATTACACAATGTGCACATTGTACATATAAATTAGATATGTAAAATGAGCCATCAAAACTTGAATGAGAAGGAATGGTTTCTGAATGGGCAGGAATGGTTGACTAGTGAGGAGTTGGGTTTTCATGGCTTCCAAGCGCTGGAATGGAGGGACTATGTATAGAGTTTGAGGCATGTAAGGATCACCCTCAATAATAATGAGGATTATATGAGCTAGGAAGGATATCAGATTATATGAGCTAGGAAGGATATCAGATTATATGAGCTAGGAAGGATATCCAGTGGTAAAAAATATCTATGAATTTTTATCTATTGTGGGAGGGGATCTTACTTTTTTTTCTCTACTTTCCTTTCTCTATAGTATAAGGGGTTTTGGAAGTGGAAGATGTAGCTTAAATTAAAATGTTTTAGAAGGTTGTTTTTCACAATCGCATCCTTACTTGGCATAATCTCCTTATAAGGGGATTCTCTCGTCCAGGCACGTGCATACTATGTTGGGTAAGGGAGGAGGAGATTAATCAATTATTCTGTATTTGTAATTATGCTCAGGCCATCGCATTATAATATTGAAGAAAAAGGTCCTAGGCACTAGCTGTTAGTATAGATTAAATCTTGGTTAAAAGATAAAAAAATTAGGACGCTTCACTTTTACATTTTATGGACTTTATGGAGAAGACACGATGCCCTGATTTTTTAGAAAAGCTATATTAGTCACATGAAGACATCATTAATATCGTTTCTTATTTCAATAAAGTAGGTGCCATTCCTAAAAAAAAAGGCTACATAGCTTCGGAGTCAGGGAGGTATGGAATTCATACCATGTGGGGTTCTTCTATGGGGCAAGTTTTAGGAGGGCATGTGCATGAGAGGTAGTGATTTAAGTGATTTGATCGGATTGGAATTATTTAAAAAGTGACTGGAAGAAAACAGACTGTAGTTTTCTGTCTATAAATTTCAGAGCCAAAAGAGCAAAAAGTGACACGTGGCAAGTCGTACAAGTTCGCTCTACTGAACCCGTCCATAATTAGGTCATTGTGAGAGATTGGACATAAATTTTCCTTGAAGAATCTAAATCAGGTCAAACCCGTGGAATTTGAAAGAGAATTCAGAGGGCTACCTCAGTGCCAAATTTCAGATATTGAAGATCCAAAATTACAGAGATAATTCAGTTTCAATATCGAGCTCCTCAAAAGCAAGAAAAAAGTGTGTATTGTTTTCCCAATTGCAAGTCTTGTGTAAAACAAAAAGGCAGTTTGAAGTGATTCTAAGGGCATATTTTAGAATTTTTATGAGTATTGGGTTCTATAATGCCTCCAAAAAATAATTCCATACCCATTAAGCCCTCAAAAATATATACTATGATGCATGAAGATGAAGAATTGCAGTATGCAATATCAAAATTACGGTACCAAGTGCAAAAAATTCTGATCTTACGAAGAGCAACCGAAGATGGCATAGATAGTTTAAAATCAGAAATGGAGGCTAAGTTGGACGGTTTGAAGGATCAAATAATAGATAATATAGATGATAAATTAGTGGAGATCACATCGAGCATCAACAACAACTTCTCCAAATCTCAAAGGATAACCTAACTTTGGTGAAAAATCTAATGAAACAATAGGGAGATCAAAATCACATCGAAAGAAGTTCTGAAGCAGTCAAAGAAATAAGAACTCAAAAATCTCAGCAAGTGGAAGAACTTTCCTGTAGAATATTCCACATGGGAGGATGAGAGTTTTATACAAAAGCATCAAGAAATAATCAAGCATTGAGGACAACACTTGTTTGAAGGAGAGGGGCATGTTAAGTCCCTATATTAATAATGTAGTCCCTTATTATGTTAGTGTAGCCCCCCTTATTGTTATTGTTGTACCCCTGTAACCCCCATATTGTTATTATTGTGCCCTTAAATTATTATTTTTAGGTTGGCTAGGATTACATTGTGGCCCCACTGGATTATATTGTGGCCCCATGGACTCCTATATATAGAAGGAGGTTTTGGTCATTTGTATCATCCAAGAATTGTTCATTCATGTAATGTATTGGAGGTTTCCCCCTCGAAGTGGCTTATTTCTAAGTCGTTGATATCTCTTTTCTGTTATTTTTGGAGAGATATTTTCACAACATTCTGACATCTCGAAGCTCCAAAACAGGAGTGAGACTTAGTAGGCAAGGGTTGTGCAACACCTGCATAACACACTTTGTTTTGGGTGTATATCCCAAACAATAATATAGTTTTCAAAACTGAAGGAGGTTATTTTATATGATAGTGTTGGGAAGAAATACCTCTCTCAGTTTCTCCAAATCCTTCCCCATCTTCTAACAAAATTCTCTGCAAAACCATGGCTCAAAACAGGAAATTTACAAACTATGAAAAATAAGCTTTAAATATGCATTCATAACGCCTCATTTGTGACACTTGTGCGAAAAATGGAAGAGGTTTTTGTAATTTGGCCCGTTTTTATGAACAATCTCTCTCACTTTTCCATAATTGGCCTCTATGTGGTCGGAATTGACGTTTCAAAAGGGTGTAAAAAACAGAGTATGTGCAATGTTGTGCAGAGAGAAAATTTGAGTAACACTGTGATGCTTTGACCTGATGTTTTGGAGTGCTCCACTTGACTTGGCATGTGAATCACAACATAGGTAATGATTAAGTATAAGGGGTATGATATCCATTTGGTGTGGGTGTTATATATATATGATAATGGGGTATTATGCATGAGGGTTATATGATATGAGTATGGGAAATGGTAATGTTAATATAGGGAATGGTTTAGAATGAAAGGGGAGAATACAATGAATGAGAAATTCTTTGGCTCTTGTCAAAAGGATCTCTGTCGTTGGCAAACATTCCAAGAAGCCTCCTGTGCACAACCGACGCTTGTTCTCCAATCCAACGAGTCATGAGCGTCAGAATTAGGTTGATGTAGACGATGATAAATTTCTTTCACATTATGGATCCGTCAATGATGGATTCCCTTCATGGTTGTCTGCTTCAGACCTAAGGAGACTTATTCAAATATCCGAGGCAGCCGACAATATCGTTACAGTGGCTCAGGACGGTAGTGGTAATTATACCACAATTACTGACGCGCTGAATGCTGCTCTGAACAAAAGTTCATATAGATATGTGATACATATTACAAAGGGATTTTACCAGGAATATGTTGAGGTTCCCAAACACAAAACAAATATTATGCTGGTAGGTGATGGCATAAATGCCACTGTTATCACTGGCAATAGAAGCGTTGTGGACGGATGGACCACTTACCGTTCTGCAACAGTCGGTAAGTTGCTTTAGTCGTTTCTTTTTTTGTTAATTTGTTATTTTCCTTTTTTCAGTGAGGGCCTTGTCATATAACCTTGGTATTCCAGTTTTGAATTTCAAATTCGCATGGGAATCGATCATTCTAATTTTGTTTCCGCGAATCTAAATCATTCTTTTCTTTTCGTGCTCACACGGAAAATGATTGCGATTACAGCTGTAGTTGGCCAAGGCTTTATCGCTCTCGATATCACTTTCGAGAACACGGCGGGCGCAAAGAAGTATCAAGATGTCGCACTCCGAGTTGCGTCGAATCTATCAACATTCTACAGGGAATGCGACATTTATGGCACAGTTGATTTTATCTTTGGCAACGCTGCAGCCATGTTTCAAAACTGCAACCTCCTAGCCAGGAAACCGATGGATAATCAAAAGAATTGTTTCACGGCTCAAGGAAGAGATGATCCAAGTCAAAACACTGGAATATCTATTCAGAATTGCACCGTCTCTACTGCGCCCGATCTGGCTGTTGTGAAAATGTTTTTCCAAACATTCTTGGGGAGGCCATGGAAATAGTACTCTCGCACAGTTTATATCGAGTCATATATCGATGATGTCGTCGATCCTGCAGGTTGGCTAGAATGGTCCGGGGACTTTGCTTTAACAACGTTGTATTATGGCGAATATATGAATTCAGGACCAGGGGCAGGAACTACAAGGCGATTTCAATGGCCTGGCTACCACGCCATGAACATTTCTGATGCTCAAAAATTCACAGTGGTTAATTTCATTTCTGGTGATGCGTGGATACAAAAGGCGCCCTTCACTGCAGACTTAGGAAATGAGTGACCTATGTTTTTCTTTTGAAGGAATGGAACAAATTTAGAGACAGCAACACTATATTTTATGTCATTTACGTAATTGTTAGTGCAACCTCTCTTGCTTTTGATTTTAATGTAGGCCTAAGTAGTCTGCAGTGCAGTCTTATAAATAATATGCATTTCAGTCTTGGAGAAATGCATTGTTATAATTTATTTAGAGAGATATCGTTATCATTATCATTCTAGCTTACCTCATTACTTAAATATGGGATTTTATATATCAGATTATTAAATACTTTTTATTATGTGTTTGGATATATCATACTAATTTTTTTCGGTGGGGTGGGGTGGGGTGGTGGGGCTTTGTTTTGATACAAAGGCAGGTCCGTGGGCTTGACCCCATTGGCCAAAGACCATGGAAAATGAGATTTTATTCATAACCTTTAGCTTAAGAAAGTAAAATAAAATGGTGGTTGAAAGTTATGTGTTAGCAATGGAGTGTTTCTCCATCAAAATCTATTAGTGTTTGTAATCAAAATGTATGTTGTCTTCTATATATTCTAAGATGATTTATTAGTGAGTTGATTAATCCACGTTGACTTTCTATTTTTATTTTTAAATTAAGGGCTGCTATTAAATGTTAGGGATTTGCATATGTTTCATCTCAATATTTATCTCCTACTGCGGTGATCTGAACACGAAGATTCGGATTTAGAAGATAAATTAAACAAAAGACACGGGTTTACTTGTCGCTCAGAATTCCCTGTGTTTGTGTTTCATCCATTGATCAATTCAATGCACTTGTATGTATATAGTAGGCAACACTCACACACATACCACGTCCGCAATGGTATTCAGATGTTTGATCCAGTCTCGAATGCTTGGTCTGATACCAATCCGAAGGAAGCATCGAGGCGGTCTCTGTCAATGGAAATGTTTATGCATTTGGATGGTGCTATAAATTAAGCCGTGAATTGCGTGAAGTGTACAATCCGTCTGCCAATACATTGACACCAGTCCCCGGGTCTCAAGCTGTAATTTGTTGGCCTGGCTATGGTAACTACCTGAAAGGTTTCTAGAAGTTTTAATGGTTCTTCATGCCAATAAGAAATTTACTTTCACAATTATACTTACACTATTCGTGTTTTAAGACAATATTTAAGACAATTTTACAGTGAATTGTCTTAATTAGAGACAAAAATAAAATTGTGTATCATCTTAAATATTGTCTTTAAGTGGGTGTCTCAAATTTAGTATCTCAAAATTAGTGTCTCAAACAATTGTCTCTATAAAGACAATATAGAACACATACTACTATTGTCTCTATAAAGACATAGGCGTTATTGTCTTTTAAGAGACAATTTTATTTGTCTCTCTAGAGACCATTTCATTTGTCTACAATTTGTCTATGTAGAGACACTTTCATTTTTGTCTTTGTAGAGACAATAACATTTGTATCTTTATGGACAACAGCTGAGATAAAAAATGTATTGTCTCTATAGAGACTATATGTCCATAATTCAAACTATTGTGTCTCTAGAGACAATATGAAAAAATATTTTAAAAAAATAAACAAATCATTTTAAATGTTATTTTAAGGTGTTTTCAACATTTCAAGTTCCCAAATAGTGATTTTAATTACCTTAAAACTCTGTTTTTTATGGAAAGAAAGAATAAATTCCATTTTTTTAAAGCTAACAGTAGTCATTTTAAATCTAAGTGAATAAACAATTTCCCAAAACTTAACAATTCTGGAAAGCAACCTTGAAAATAATAAGGCATCACACTTATATTCGCTGAAAATAAATTCATGTCATGGAATTTGAACATGCAAGATCCTCATTTGGAACTTCATTTCATGACTATTATGAGGTAAAAGAAAAATGTACAATATTTCTCCATCTTACAAGAGAGTTTAATCTCTAACATATAAATCGAAAAGGTTGAATCACATTGAATGCTGGAAAAATAAATTCATATAAAGTGGTTCGCTCCACCATTTCAACACCTTTGTATAATTGGAATTGGCTTCCTTGATAACAAAAAATAGAAAAAATGTATATGCATTCAAATGTACAATTGATTGCCCAATTTACACTAAGTTCAGTGCTGTCATAACACAGATCTATGTTAAATATCAGCCTCGAATCAGTTAAATATCAGAGATTAGAACTAGGAGCTCCCAAATTTCCACCATAGAGTTTTTCTCCAAATGAAAGCCTACAACTCCTTAAAAATATATTTATAAGGAAAGCAAGTAAAACAAGAGTAGTTTCATAACTCTCTCCAATTCCTGTTGCTACCGTGGAGTATGTCTGTGATAATGCTTCCATGCTGACTGTTATCTTAAACATTGTCTTAAAACACCCCCACATGTAGTAGTGACAATTGCCAGGGAGGTCTTGAATTATTAATCCCGATGGCTGCCTCTTGCAATTCACCGGAGTTGAGTTCTCCACTAAACTGTCTACTTAAACATCCACGACGGCCCAAACTCCTGCATCAATCTGCTGGCAGAACCTTAAGAAATAGAATTCTCTAACTGGACCAAGCGGTGAGAGAACATGGCACAGCTCCATATGCATCTGTTATGACATGACATTCAATATTTCTAATAAGGTTCAATATTTTGATTAAGAAATTAGTATAATTCGCTTCACAAATATAAAAACAATCCTAGAGACTATTACTAAGCTTTAGAAAAGTAAAAAAAATATAACACACTAGTTGGAGTTGGCCGTTCATGGTACCCCCTACACCATCGCATAAGACCTCCAAGGTCATGGCTCTGGAAACAATTAATGAGAACATTTTGGAACAACAGTTCTGAATTGTATAAAAAAGTTCAGTTAGTTAGTTCAATAGTTTGTACAGTAGCAGTAGTTAGAAATTACCAATGAAGTAGGCGAGAAGATGAAATGGTGGTTTTTTGGTTACATACCGAACTCATAAATATCTCCACCAGATCCATGCTATTCATAAGCACAGTGCCAACATCTCTGTTTTCCTCAGTTTGGTATCCCAGCTGTTTCGGACCAATAAACCCCGGGAATTGACAAAAATACTCATCATAGTTGAGCATTTCCTTTATCCCATTCTAAGGACTTTTGATCCAAAAAGGTTGTTGAAGTCGAACCATTCTGATGATTTCGTCCATGGATGCCACAACAAGTTCTTTTGCGTAGGATTTGTCAATTCCTCTTGGACTTCCAGCTCGGCCTGCGACATCCACTTGGTCGAGGAAATTCAAATTGGGATTTACATTGGAATGTAGGCTATCATGATTGATGACACCAGCGCTACCAATTATCAGACTTGGAGAAGCATCATGTCCAGGAGAAAGTAATGCCATTTGTGTGAATGGTTTCCCACACATTTTTTCTATAACCGCATCAACCCTCTGCACCTAGACAATCGAGAAAAAAAGCACACAACTATTTTTGTCAGTCACAATAATATTCTATAACCGACCAACATAGTATAATTATTTTTAGCAATTCATGTTTGATAGAATGCTTCAATGAATGCCAATCAAATTGGATCACAGACAAACCAAAAATGAACACCACAGTCTTCAATAGTATAGTTAGTAGTTACAATGCTGATCTTCCGAACATTCCCCTTTCAAATTCATTAATAAATCGTTTGTATGTTTCTTTACGTGTTTTCTAGAAGTGCATGCAGCAAAATAATAGATTCCTCTTCTTGTTGTGTAAAGGAGCCTCACTTGATATGAGGATTCAAATAATTCCTCCACCGCAAATGGCAACTCTTCCCACTGCAACGAAGCCCTTCATATACACACAAACATATATATATGCAAGTCCAACTGAAAAATATATACATTAAAACTAGGGTTTTTAATGAATATATACATTAAAATTAGGGTCTTTGATGAATATATACATTAAAATTAGGATTTTTATGATGGAGGAGCATCTATTGGATGGAACATCTGTTATTCATAAGCAATGTTTAAAAAAAAAATGGAAAACATAAATTATAGATATATATATATATATATATATATATATATATATATATATATCTAGTCAATATACTAAAGAATAATATGTATATATATATATATAGTTTGGGTTCCGTCATATATATATATATATATATATATATATATATATATATATATATATATATATATATATATATATATATATATATATATGTTACAGACCGACAAGCTTGGGAAGAGCATGCCAACTCCCATGGCCATTCTTTTGAATGTAATTGACCAGAACCTTGTCATCCTCGCGAGTCCAGGGAACTTTCTTTAATACTGTCTTTTTACAGCTAAGATCTTTACTCATACGGGTGACTCAGAGCTTGCAGAACCAAGGCTTAATAATATGAATTTTATTTGTATATATTCTGAATGCATCACACCCTTCAGCAAAAATTCTCCCTGAAAGCTTCAGAACTCTCACAGCCAAAATTATCCTAAGAATGATAATTTTCTCCAGCTTGTTGATCATATGGTCCTGTTTATATAGATAGACATTAAATATTCTTAGCAGAGCACTTGCACTACTTTGCCAGTACATGAATTGTTGTTGTAAACGCGCCTTTGAATGACTTAAAGGATGACGTAGGAAAATAAATCCGGGTGATGATATTAAATAGTCTACCTAAAAAACATTTGCAATGCAAGAGCATGGTTATGACTGTTAAGGAGCCAATTTATGGTTCAAGGGTTGTTTGTTTGTCATCCAGAAATAAACAGTGAAGCTTTAAATGCCACTGATCATGGGCGCAATGTCATAGTTGGGAGAATTTTTTTTTGCATAATCTCTGAGTTTTCACATTAATAGGATTAATTTCACTCTAGTAGAAACAAAAATAACATGATTAATTTCACTCTAGTAGAAACAAAAATAATTTTGTTTTATGAGGATCTTTATTATGGCTGGATTTTTTTTTTGTCTACTAGGTAGTTGGAACTGATGATTTTTCATCAAGAGTGTCTTGACAACACAGTCATCACTGTCAAACGAAACCCCAGTTGGAAAGAAAAACAAATAATTACTACTGAAAGTAAAGACTAAATGACAAATATACTTTTTAAAAGCCAAGCTTAACTTCAAATCAGAACCCTGAAACAAGAAATCAAATATTGAAAACTGAATAAAAAGTAATGTATGAAATGCAAGCTGCACCTAGTCCGATGGTCCATTATTTCTAGTTCTATGGGAAATTCGGGTGGGGTTATAGACCCTAGATCTTTTAACAAGGCTCTCTTAATAATAAAAAATTGTGGTGGGCTGTAGCACGAAATGGTTTATGGTCAAGCATTATCCATGACAAATATTTGTTCGGTCTGTCTTTTACCTTTTGGGTTTGTGCTGGAGCTAGAAAAAAGTTACATATTTCTTCCACTTGAAATAGCATCCTCTTGGTTTTATATTATTGTTGGGTTAGCTTTGATGAAATGTAGGTGATGCGCCAAATTGGTCTTGATACAATGGTGGGTATGTATAGTAACCATACATTATAGGAGCAGATTATTAACAAATTACACAATGTGCACATTGTACATATAAATCAGATATGTAAAATGAGCCATCAAAACTTGAATGAGCAGGAATGGTTTCTGAATGGGCAGGAATGGTTGACTAGTGAGGAGTTGGGTTTTCATGGCTTCCAAGAGCTAGAATGGAGGGACTATGTATATATTCTGAGGCATGTAAGGATCAACCTCAACAATAATGAGGATTATATGAGCTAGGAAGGATATCAGATTATATGAGCTAGGAAGGATATCCAGTGGTAAAAAATATCTATGAATTTTTATCTATTGTGGGAGGGGATCTTACTTTTTTTTCTCTACTTTCCTTTCTCTATAGTATAAGGGGTTTTGGAAGTGGAAGATGTAGCTTAAATTAAAAAATTTTAGAAGGTTGTTTTTCACAATCACATCCTTACTTGGCATAATCTCCTTATAAGGGGATTCTCTCGTCCAGGCACGTGCATACTATGTTGGGTAAGGGAGGAGGAGATTAATCAATTATTCTGTATTTGTAATTATGCTCAGGCCATCACATTATAATATTGAACAAAAAGGTCCTAGGCACTAGCTGTTAGTATAGATTAAAGCTTGGTTAAAAGATAAAAAATTTAGGATGCTTCACTTTTACATTTTATGGACTTTATTGAGAAGACACGATGCCCTGATTTTTTAGAAAAGCTATATTAGTCACATGAATACATCATTAATATCATTGCTTATTTCAATAAAGTAGGCACCATTCCTAAAAAAAATGGCTACATAGCTTCGGAGTCAGGGAGGTATGGAATTCATACCATGTGGGGTTCTTCTATGGGGCAAGTTTTAGGAGGGCCTGTGCATGAGAGGTAGTGATTTAAGTAATTTTATCGGATTGGAATTATGTAAAAAGTGACTGGAAGCAAACATACTGTAGTTTTCTGTCTATAAATTTCAGAGCCAAAAGAGCAAACAGTGACACGTGGCAAGTCGTTCAAGTTCGCTCTACTGAACCCGTCCATAATTAGGTCATTGTGGGAGATTGGACATAAATTTTCCTTGAAGAATCTAAATCAAGTCAGACCCGTGGAATTTGAAAGAGAATTTAGAGGGCTACCTCAGTGCCAAATTTCAGATATTGAAGATCCAAAATTACAGAGATAATTCAGTTTCAATATCGAGCTCCTCGAAAGCAATAAAAAAGTGTGTATTGTTTTCCGAATTGCAAGTCTTGTGTAAAACAAAAAGGTAGTTTGAAGTGATTCCAAGGGCATATTTTAGAATTTTTATGAGTATTGGGTTCTATAATGCCTCCAAAAAATAATTCCATACCCATTAAGCCCTCAAAAATATATACTATGATGCATGAAGATGAAGAATTGCAGTATGCGATATCAAAATTACAGTACCAAGTGCAAAAAATTCTGATCTTACGAAGAGCAACCGAAGATGACATAGATAGTTTAAAATCAGAAATGGAGGCTAAGTTGGACGGTTTGAAGGATCAAATAATAGATAATATAGATGATAAATTAGTGGAAATCACATCGAGCATCAACAACAACTTCTCCAAATCTCAAAGGATAACCTAACTTTGTTGCAGAATCTAATGAAACAACAGGGAGATCAAAATCACATCGAAAGAAGTTCTGAAGCAGTCAAAGAAATAAGAACTCAAAAATCTCAGCAAGTGGAAGAACTTTCCTGTAGAATATTCCACATGGGAGGATGAGAGTTTTATACAAAAGCATCAAGAAATAATGAAGCATTGAGGACAACACTTGTTTGAAGGAGAGGGGCATGTTAAGTCCCTATATTAATAGTGTAGTCCCTTATTATGTTAGTGTAGCCCCCCTTATTGTTATTGTTGTACACCTGTAACCCCCATATTGTTATTATTGTGCCCTTAAATTATTATTTTTAGGTCGGCTAGGATTACATTGTGGCCCCACTGGATTATATTGTGGCCCCATGGACTCCTATATATAGAAGGAGGTTTTGGTCATTTGTATCATCAAATAATTGTTCATTCATGTAATGTATTGGAGGTTTCCCCCTCGAAGTGGCTTATTTCTAAGTCGTTGATATCTCTTTTCTTCTATTTTGGAGAGCTAGTTTCACAACAATCTGACATCTCGAAGCTCCAAAACAGGAGTGAGACTCAGTAGGCAAGGGTTGTGCAACACCTGCGTAGCACACTTTGTTTTGAGTATATATCCCAAACGATAATATAGTTTTCAAAACTGAAGGAGGTTATTTTATATGATAGTGTTGGGAAGAAATACCTCTCTCAGTTTCTCCAAATCCTTCCCCATATTCTCACAAAATTCTCTGCAAAACCATGGCTCAAAACAAGAAATTTACAAACTATGAAAAATAAGCTTTAAATATGCATTCATAACGCCTCATTTGTGACACTTGTGCGAAACATGGAAGAGGTTTTTGTAATTTGGCCCATTTTTATGAACAATCTCTCTCACTTTTCCATAATTGGCCTCTATGTGGTCGGAATTGACATTTCAAAAGGGTGTAAAAAACATAGTATGTGCAATGTTGTGCAGAGAGAAAATTTGAGTAACATTGTGATGCTTTGACCTGATGTTTTGGAGTGCTCCACTTGACTTGGCATGTGAATCACAGCATAGCTAATGATTAAGTATAAGGGGTATGATATCCCTTTGGTGTGGGAGTTATATATATATATATGATAATGGGGTATTATGCATGAGGGTTATATGATATGAGTATGGGAAATGGTAATGTTAATATAGGGAATGGTTTAGAATGAAAGGGGAGAATACAATGAATGTAATATTATGATAGGTTAATGATATATGGGAAGGGTGTAGGATGTAAATTTATATGAAGGGGGATGAAAGGAAGCTAAATGGGTAAATGGGGAAATAGGAGGTGAAATGGATAAGCATAGGGTAAATAGCAATGAGGGATAAAAATGACGGATGTTTCAAATGAGTATACCTTGTAACCATCAGAACTATGACTGCAAATGAACTTAATTTAAAAAAATTTGATAGACAAATGACTAAACCCCCTTTGACTTGACATGACAAAAACATGTGCGACCCTGACTCCCATTAACTTGACACTCTTTCAGAATTTGAATGCACCCTTCATGTAAGAAACTAAAAGATGTCAGACAATGATCTAAAGGCAATGACAGTAGCAGTAGCCACATTTTTAACTATTCAAAGCTAAAAATTAAAGGATAAGGAAAAACATTTGACAATAAAACTTATGACCCTAACACACATGACCAGAATATGAGCAGTAAACCATGGAGTTTAGCTTGAAACCAATTTCTTTTGTGGCAATTCAAAGTATGGATCAAATCCCACATGTCGGTGATTTAAAGAGAGGAAACCACAACCATGAACCCAATATGATCGCAAAATCTTCACAACATTTCCATCATTAATAAAGTGGAAGCATAACCATTGATTATATAAAATGTTGAAAAGAGGATAGTACTTAAGGATAGGGTACTGATGTTCTTTAACCTAGGATGCCATCTGAGAGTTTTCCATTCGCAGATAAAACCACTTACTCACCAAATCTCGTTGTTGTAATCCTACCACCCGGTCCCAAAAAAATCAGAATAAAAAACGAGTTTCTGATAATCCAGATCAACCTTAATTAACTTCCTTATTTTTCAACGAATGATGGAAAAAAAATTCTTGGATTACGACATTGGGTTCAATAACCAGTGGGGACACCAAAACATTCGAATGCACATGTATAGCTGCATGTACAAGAGATGTATTAAAGGGATATACTCCCGACTTGGGGCAACCATGACTCTCCGCCTCAATAGCCGCATGTACCAACACATCGAGCAATGGCACATCACTGCCCTAGTTTCCTTCAGTATCAAGTAAAATCCTACCAATAGATGTAAAGGCCAGTTGTACAACGGACACCATTAACACTCTGCAATCCCTCCTATATGTGCACCAAAGTAGGGAGAATTACTAAGAAATTCCTTATGTAGTAGTGTATGAAAAAACCTCGATAAAATATGTAGACAAGGTAACTTAATGTCACTTATCAATTATTGACACCACTCGATGTAGGTTGTCACCGACTCAATCCACTAGGAAACCCCTTCAAATAAAATAGATTGGCCAATCACCATCGACCAATTCCCTTCGTAAAATCTAATCAAGCACATAATCGATGGTAGCGCAAACCATTAATGGATTTTCCCTCATATAATCAATGACTAACTTGGAAAATAAATACGCCCCAAACCAGTTAGTGACTCCAAGAGACTCCTTCGTGATCGAATTCAAAATTGAAATATGTTACCAACTCCACCACTAAAATTAATGCACTTACGTAGCAATAAAGATCCTCATAAATCCTCCTATCGACCAATCCCAACCCAGAGAGGAGTAGGATGATCCATAAGAGCTAATGTTTAGAAGAAATACCATGTAAAACAACCAACCAATGTGTCTCACATAGACCATAGAGAAGAACAACAAGTAGCAGCTAAGGTCCTCAAAAATCCCCTGATTGATCATTCCCAAACGAGGGAAGGAGCAAGAAGATCCACAGGAGCAAAGGTTCAGAAGAAATACAATGCAAACAACTAGCTAGTGCGCTTGAGATAGACCACGGAGAATACCAACAACAAGAGTGGAAAATAAATTTCTATTAGTGTACCTTGAAAAAAAAGAACTAGTAGAGATCCTTGATATCATTCAGAATCAGGATAGAAAATGAATCTGGCTTAGATAATTATGCTTAGATGCATTGCACCAAACAACACCAGTAAATGCTACATTTAATCCATCTACCTCCACACTTACAACCAAAATTACCACCCTTTTGAATTTTTGTGACTAATGCTTCCATAATCCTATCTTTTGTCCTCGGTGTCTGCTTCTCGCAAAAGTTATCGTAGAGATTTTGAAGTAGGCATATTGTCTACCAGTGGATATTATGTAGTTTGTCTCCACCATCCTTTAAGTGAATCTAATCCATGTTGTCGATGACTGTCAGAAGTTTCAATACAACAATGTATTGATAGTAGCAACCAACAGATATAAATAGCGTTCAAAATAAATGAAACAGTCAAAAAACAACAATTAAAACACTATTGATGGAGACCCCGAAAAGTACTCCAACATTACTGCCTATCCATGTTTGGCAAAAGTGCCTCCATCGGTCCTCTCACCAAGCACCTTTGTTATCGGCCTCCATTGTCCTAAATCCCATCAATTGTTTTCGGCCTCCATTGCTCTGCTTCCTGAAGAACCCATAAAAATCAAAAGGAGGGAAATGGGCACTTGAAACAGTTGAAGAAAATTGATAACTCCGAAAGGAAAAACCATCTTTTTAAACTCAAGAAATTTATGTAAAAATATTGTTATTAGACTTACCAATAGAACTCGGATAAAAATATGAATGGCTGAAAGTATTGTTGATTTCTACGCCTGTAACTTAGTCGGGGAAGAAAAACCAGCATGCCGAAAAACTCGGTGAAATCAAGTACAATTTCTACTCCATTTATGGAAACAATTCAAAAGCTACATGGAAACCCGAAGATTATTGTAAGTGACAGAGATCCCATTTTTATTGGAAATTTTTGGACGGAATTATTTTCTTGTTTGGGTACTCAACTAGCTCATAGCTCATCTTGCCATCCTCAATCCGATGGTCAAACAAAGATAGTGAATAAATTTTTGGAAGGATATCTTCGTTGTTTTGTATCTGATAAGCAAGCACAATGGGTCAAGTGGTTACCTCTCACTGAATGGTGGTATAACACTTCCTTCCATACTTCAGCAAAAATGACCCCATTTATGGCACTTTATGGATATCATCCACCATCCATCACATCTTCTTTAAGGGAGAATGCTAGGGTTCAAGCAATGGAGGATGACATCGAGCCTCAACAAGAAGTTCTCCAACTCTTAAAGGATAACCTAAATTTGGCACAAAATCAAATGAAACAACAAGAAAATCAACATCACAGTGAGAGAAGTTTTGATGTGGGAGACTGGGTATTTTTATGGCTACAACCATACAAACAAATGTCCCTCAAGCAAGCTAATAAGGATAATAACTTATCGCCAAAGTACTATGGTCCTTACAAGGTTTTGCAAAATATTGGTACTATGGCATACAAATTGGAGCTTCCTGCTTCTTCACGAGTGCATCCAATTTTCCATGTTTCATGCTTAAAAAAGGTTATAGGGGACAAACTTCCAGTTCAAACAATATTGCCAGAACTTTATGAGGAAGGAAAAACCATATTGGTACCTGAAGCAGTCACAGAAACAAGAACTCGACAACTAGGAAATCTCAGAGTATCTCATAAAATGGACGAACTTACCCACTGAAGATTCTACATGGGAGGATGAGAATTTCATACAAAATCACTCAGAGCTACTCAAGCGTTGAGGACAACAATTTTTGAAGGAGAGGAGAATGTTAGGTCCCTATATTACTAGTATAATTCCTTATTGTTGTTAGTCTAACCCCCTTATTGTTATTGTTGTACCCCTGTAACCCCCATATTGTTATTATTGTGCCCTTAAAATATTATTGTTAGGTCGGCTAGGATTACATTGTGGCCCCACTAGGATTACATTGTGGCCCCATGGACTCCTATATATAAAAAGGAGGTTTTTTCATTTGTATCCTCCAAGAATTGTTCATTTATGTAATGTATTGGAGGTTGGCCCCTCGAAGTGGCTAATTTCTAAGGCGTTGATCTCTATTTTCTTATATTTTTGGAGCTAGTTTCACAACATCAGCCTCATTAACTCGGCCTCAGTTGCAAACTTTAGACCCCTATTTCATGTTGTTTAGGCCTCTTCCTGCGTCCCAATTTCAAATCTCCTTTTCCTTGAGAAGATGTTTCACCAATGGAAGCTCTAAACACAAAAAATCACCCTCTATTTATATCCAAATGAGGGGCTTAATGAATTAGTGAAGAGACACATCTATTGGAAAAATTTTACTTCAAGCCTACATGACTTGAAAACCAATAATTACTTGTCAACTACAAAAATTCATTTCTCCTCAAAAAAAAACTCGGAATCAGATGATTAACATTGCGTTAGATTCGTCTCGACAAGAACTATCATCCTCATCCATCACATGTCAAAAACGCATCATGGTTTTGGCCCAAACATCAATGGGTGCAAAACCCCAGGCTTGGGTTAGGAGGCCACAAGTGACTCTTGTGGTGCTTTACCCTCCAATCCTTGAACCATAGGGCTTGGAGTACCTACCAAGCTACACAAAAATCAACAGTCCTCACCGACTTTAATCCTTCAACGAGCTTATTTTCAACCATATCTATCATGGGCCATTATTAATATAAACAAGTTAAATTTGTATAACTTGTCATAAAGGCAGCAACGTAAAAAAATAATCCTAGTGTGCATGTAAATCCACAAATACAGGGTAAAAGGTGGGCAAACAATCAGGAATGGAACTTAAATTTGAGCTTCCTAGAATAATCCCATTATTGTCCCAATTTCCTATCTGTATTTTGGGAAATAAATGTTTAAAGAAGAATCAAACTTTCAGGGTGAGTTGAATCATGTTTTCATCTTACTTTCAAGTTTTGGATCTACTTGCGAACAATTGAGAAATTTGACAAATCTCAAAGATATGAATCTTGATTTTAATGGTGCGGGAGATTATGCAAACTTGAAAGCGTATTTTTATAACCCCGACAAATTCCAATTTTCAGACATGAATTTTGAGATGCAAAGTGCATAAGAAAAAAATTATCTATAATTTAGATCAGGAAGATAAGAACCAAAACAAATTAATTAATTATAAAATTAAATAAAGAGATGAGCTCCAGTGAACCATTTTATGACACAAACTGCATTCCACTACCACACAAAATGTAAACATAATAGAAAACACAACCACAACTATTAATCCACAGTACCGATATGGTTCAAACATCTAGTAAAAAAAATCCTACAACCATGTTAGAAGTCGCTGAAGTTTTCTTGGGGTGAAGAAAAATTGTGAAATGTTGGCATGCACAAGAAACCAAATATCAACAATCCTACACAAGGAAAATCCTACCGTTTATGTAACCCAACCTCTTGACTCTCTTATGGAACTCTTACAAAAAAACCATCCCTCCTCTTGCTACCATTTTAAACATGATTTCCATTCAAACGATGGGGATGTGGTCCATAAATATTAGATTTATTTCCAATAGTTTGCGAGTCAGTGTTGACCAGGAAAAAAAACTTATAGCCCTCCTTGACATAGAATCAACTCTAATTTTAAACATGATGAATAATGAAAATGTACTAAGTAGGCAGTTGTTGTCCACCTAGTGCGAATGATTTCCATTATAATATTTCTTACCTATATAAAATGAGACTTGAAATTTGCACTGGATCGTAGAAACTTCCAAAACGCTTCCATATAAGACACATCAACTTGACCAAATAATTTCATATTGGGCATGTGTATGTGTAGAATCCAATGTATAACACACTCATATTTCCACATTGTTGACAAAATACATTGATACAAACTTATCAACTATATACAATCATTAAGATAAGGCTCCTCCCGAGATAATGTCCAAGAAAAATCAATTTGATACTTTCACTTAACCACTTGCTAATCAACGGTCAAAGATTCATAAAATCCAAAATGATCATATAAAAATAAAAAGTGATGATCAATATTTCTCCATGTATTAAAATCAATAACAAAGAACAATGAACACTAAGTGATATCACCTTAATAGGATCCTTCCTAGTATCCTCTCCCATTCTAAGACATCATGTATATCTATTGTTCATGAACCTCAGATCCCAAAGTGTTTGGAATCTATACAATGTTTTCTTGGATCAATACCGAGAAGAACAATAAACCCATTCTCTGAAAGAAAAAAAACTTATCATACCAATAATTAACTAAGAATATGTATGCATGTGCACTTTCTAGTGGGCTAGTGGCACTAAAAACAAAGTTTGGCATACAAAAGACACAATTATAAACACTCACATCACCCATCAAGCCTATAAAATAGGGTTCATGACATCGTGATCCCTAATCAAATTCCTCATATAAGATTCATGGTCTTTTCTCCTCACAATCTATATCCTCTATTCTCCCACATTGGCCTCCACAATAACTACTCCTTTCAATAAGAAACTTAATGAAGCCCTTTTTTACTTAGACTTATTTACACAACCCTTAACTTGTGCAGCAATGGAAAGTACAAGACGTAGAGAAGGTTTTGTTCTAGGTGTTGTAGTCAAGCAACAAAGCAATTTAAGAAGTGGCTATATTAAAGTAGCAAACATAGTTAGCCAAATAAAATCATATGCCTATAATAAAGGCATCATCAAATGGACTATGGAATAGGAAGGCTTATAAAATTAACCATTTTGACATAATATTTGTAATCAGACTTTTTTCTAATGGGTTCAAGGTTTTTCTTCTCATGACCTACATCTAGTGTTCTCCAACATTAGCCTCTGTAACATATCCTCCTTTTCTATAAGCAACCTAATGAATCCTAGTTTACTTTTAAGTTTTGAGTTATTTATGCAACCCTTAAGTTGTGTAGGAATAGGAAGTATATAACACAAGGCAGTATTTGCTCTAGTTGTAGCACACTGCATGGTAATTTAAGAAGTAGCTATATAAAAGCATCAAAGATAGTTAGCCATAAAAAATCGTAAGCAAACAATGGATGTATTGTAAGGTCAATATAGATGCCCACTTCTTGGAAAGCAAGAAAACATCCACCACAAATATCAAATCAGAATAAAATGAGCTTTTGAAACTTAAAGAAAAAATGAAAAACCCTAGTATAAAGCACTGAATAAGTAAGCCATATAATCACGATCTAGATTCACTAATTAAAGAAGATAAGCAAAATAATTGACATAATCTAATTATTAGCTCTGAAATGGAGTGGGGATAATTGTGAGCCCTGGTATTACACCAAGAGTGATGCAACTCGTGTTGCCCTACTTTACTTTATCAACCCGAAGTTCATACAAACTTGGAGGTGACAGTACTATATACACAACAAATGCATTCTACTCATGTCAACCTCTTCTTCTCTACCAAAGAGTGCTACTTCTAGGGGTTCTCAGTGAATTCTATCAAACTTCAATGAGACTAAACTAAATCGAAGAAAGGAAATGACAAAAGGAAAATAAATTAAATTGTTGAAAAGAAATGACAGGAAAGAAACTAATTTCAAAAAACAAAAAAACTAATTCAAATTGCAGAAAGGAAACTAATTTAATCCACACTTAACTTGGCCAATCGGCTAAACACCCCACTTATCTTATGCTCTATTTATGTAGTTATTCATGACCTAGTTCTAATTTGGAGAGGTGTTGCTTGCATTTTGAGGAAAGAAGTGATAAAGATGCTAATGGAGGGCTTGAGCACATGGGATACGGCTTAAAGAAGTGAAAATAGGGGTTTAAACCTTATTAAAACTTTATTATAGTGCAAAAATTCTTTGGAGTAGAATAATTTGAAAACTATGATGGCGAAGTTGCGACGGAGGACGAAAATGAGATATGTGATATCACAATCGCAATATCACAAAGTTGGAGGGATATCAAAAGTGTTGTTCGGGAGTGGGAGCGAAATGCAAAATTTGATGAGGTAAAAACTGCGAATTGTGAAGTGCGATGGGCCAAAAGTTGCGATTTACGATTTGTGATGTGGTAAAAGTTATGAAGTGCAAAATGCGATATCGCAGTTCGTAATATCACAAAGCTTGAAGGGTAGCAGAAGTTTCGTCCAGGAAAAGTTGTGAAGTGCAAAATGTGTTGGGTGATGTGGCAGTGGGAATGGCGGCAGAGTATGGAGAATATCACAATCAGCGTCGGGAGCGGTAAGTGTTAAAGGAAAAGGGAAAAGGTTGCGATCTTCAATATGCGATATCGCAATATTGCAATCGAAAAACAAGAGTGGTAAGTCTTAAAGGAAAAAGGGAAAATGTTGTGAAGTGCGACTTGCGAAAAGGAAAAGTATGGTAGTGGGAAGTTCGAGGATCAAGGGTGGAGTGTGATAACAATATCGCAATCGGAAAAAGGGAGCAATAAGTCTTAAAGGGAAATGGGAAAAGATGCAAAGTACGATTTGTGATGTACGGAAAGGAAATGCAATTGCGATTAGTGGTAGGGGATTGCAGTAAGTTGTAAGGTGGAAGGGTTATCGAATTCGGGGCTTGGAAGTAGAAAGTATTAACGGAAACTGATAGAAGATGCGAATTGTGATTGCGATAGGGAATTACGGTAAGTCTTTTAGAAGAAAAGGGATCGAGTTCCAATGTTTTTTTTTAATATTTTTGTTAAAAAGGTAAAGGTGAGGTGAAAAGGGAAAATCGATGAAATGTTGAAGAACGTCAAAGGAAAGGGAAGGGGTTTTGCAATGGCCGATATGGGATGATTAGGAAATTCGAAGGTAAAATAGCACATGCAAAAATTTAATGGTTTCTATGAATAAAAAGGGTGTGGCAGGTGATAGGAAGAGAAAAGGAGGGAAATGGAGTGTAATAAAGGTGTTTGGAAGCATAACACAGAGATGGAAAATGAGGCGGGGAGTCGCCACTCGAGCTGCTATGGGGCTTTAATAATACGTCATGTGATCAACCCTGATGATTTATGCATGAAATACATATGAAATGCATGATAAAACAATGGAAATAAAGGCTGAAACTAGTACTACAACTCTACCCTAAACTCATACAGAAAGCCATTTTTGGCCTGCGGGAAGGTCTACCCTGCTCGAACTCTATTGACAAAGATGAGAGGGGAAGACTGCCTCATAGTTTTATAGAGTTTATTAGCTATTCTACAACACAGATAAGTAGATTAAATCTACAGAAACAAGCTATAATAGCAATGAAAATATCATAAATAAAACTAGCTAAATAACATAAATTAAAGAATGACAACAATAGAGAAGTTGAGGCACATGGGTTGGGCCATAACCCACAAGGCCAACTCTCTGGAACTAGATCAATATGATTTCATCTAAATACCCATTGCATTACAAAAAAATACATTCTTATTACATCCTAAATGTCTTAAACAGCGAAAGCCTAATAGCTTGTAGCAAAAGTTCTGAATGGAATCGAAGAATGGAATGGAATGGAATGCATCGAATGGACCGGAATCCACAAGCATCCACCATTATCTCTTCATCAACTTTATTTATCCTCAAAGGAAGCTACCAACATCTCCCTACAAAAATAGGTAATGAGTCCACTTGACTCCAAGTGAAGGATGGCTTGAGTGCACCTGTTCTTGAGTTGCTTTGCTGCCTCTGAAATTCGAATTGCTGGAGGGGATCTCATGAGGATCCTTTGGCCGCCTTTGAGAGTTAAAATAGTGATTGAGTCCACTTGAATCCAAGTAACATATATTGAGTACACTTCATCTTCAGTTTGCTTGGCTGCCTTTGATAGTTAAGGAGGGTGGACAAGCCCCTTGAATCTCTCCAATATTTCTTCATAATTTCCTGACATTGTGCTCATTTATTCTTCACCCTTTATCTTATATTGGCAGGGAGCAAGTCCCTAAATTATATCCTTCTCCAAAACTGCATAATATGCCAAATATTCTCACAATATTCTACAAAAATGACCAATATTAGGAAAAAATATGCAATTACTTTTAAACCTTCCTAAGAAAATATTAAAGCATAAGAAAACATTATTAAGTGCAAAAGCAGATATTTAATATATATTTTCATGTGCATAAGAGAGGTATGTGGGCCTAAGAAATGTTATATGGGCCTTAATTTATGTCTAATTTAGAGGCCCATCATCACCCCCCTACTGAAACAGTTGCTCATCCTCTGAGCAACCTATTCATCCTTCCTGCGTTATGGTTCTTCCTGCATGCTGACTTATTCATTTTATATTTATTGGCCCATGCATTTCTCTTCGTGCTAATATTCTTGCTATCCTCCTTGCATTTCTTCTCGTAGTTGTTTCATGGAGGTCCTCAGATGCCTTAAGCAAATCTGTTTCACATGCTAAGAGGTGGTTGATCCACTTTTTTTTTTTGCATGCAGAATAAACTCACAGTTCTTTTTTTGTTAACTGAGTTTGCCCTTGGTTACCCCTTGGCACTCCTTGTCTTCTATTTCAATGAACTAGTTACTACCCACTTTCTCAATTCATTTTACTTTTGTCTTGTTCCCTTTCTTGGTGGAAAAAGTGAGGCTAGTTGCTAGATAAGGATGAGGTTGCTCTGCTACTGATTTTTGCTATATAAAAAAATTTCCTTATCACATTTTTTAATCTTTTATTAAGCTAAAATAGATTCGAAGAAAGGGTTAGATTATTGCATACCTAAGCCTTACCATTGATTTTTTTTGCAGGTGATATTGAAGCTGTTGATATGGTTGTTGAAGCTGTCTTCGGTGGTTCTGAAGTTGCTCTAAAGATGCATGTGATAATATGCTTGAGGTCCTTTTGGAGCTTCTGAGCATAGGAGGAGGAAGTCCAAGTTTGACTTCCTTTGACCAAGGTGTTGACCAAATTTTATTTTTGTGCCAACTTGTTGTTTTTCTGCTTGCAAAGGTTGGAGAGCACCTGCATTCATTAGAGACAGATACATGGAGAAATGAATTTTTTTTTTTTTTTTTTAAGGCCTAATAGCTGCCTCAATGAGGTTTTCCACTAGTAGGTCTGGCTAGCATGAAAAATTTTAGGGGATAATATTTGCAAGCGGGCTAATTTTCCATGATTTTTCCAACAAAAAAAAATTCGCCAACTTCCATTTTTTCTAAAAATGATTCGCCCAAATTTTATAATATAAAATTATTTTACCGTAAAAAATTCCAACATTATATAGAGACTATATATAAAATCATTATAAATTTGAACAATTTTACAAATATATCAGTAAACATTTTATAGTTTGCATATTAAGGTCTAGTGATATTCGCCAATTTTTTTAAACCTCAAGATAATTTTCTATCCTTAAAATTTTCCATGCTGCCTAGGTGCCTCAAAGGAGGTTTTCACCTAGGATATTTTTATTTCACTTTTTTTTTCTACCCAATTACCACCTTATGGAGATTTTCAATCAATGAGCCAATCTCAAATGCTTCAAAAAAGGTTTTCACCTGAGATTTTATTCTTTTTCCCTTTTTTCTTTTTTTTTTCTTTTTTCACTTTCCTACTCTACTTGAAAAAACAAAACCTTTTTCAAGTATAGGAATACTTCCAATGGAGCCATGTACACATCATGATGACAGATAAAATAATGTGCACACTTGGAATACATGCTTTGACATGTACCTGAAGAAGAGTATCAAGTACTGTTGGAGAAGAGTGTGTTGCTACAACTTAATGACTGTTTGGAACCATATGTCAATATATTTGTGATGGCCCCGGTCCACTTGCTGAGTTGGATCGCCTTGGATGTCCTATTCTATTATGGCATTCAAATATTCCTCTTTTTTCTGATTTTTCTCTTGAACACATGGAGGAAATGCTGGTAAACATGAGGAAACTTTCTCAACATCTGATTTTGATGTCGACTCTTCATCAAGTGCAGCCCTTAATCTTTTGATCTCCTCATTTGGATCTTATTCTTCTTGATGTTGTCCTTCAATGACATCAATAAAAACTCTTCTTTTCAATACCTTTCTTGAGCTAATATGCAGACCATTTATATCAAGAGGATATGTTTGGTAGTGTTGTACCTCAGCATTGTAAGTGGGTTGAGATACTTCATGGTGTGGGTCGGGAAAGTATAATCTTCAGACTCTCAGTAGACGCACCAAAATTTTATCACAAAATTGGATCTGATAGGCTTCTTAATCATTCAACTTCATGTAACTATTTCAAACCTAATATTTTGACTGAGGCTTAGCCTCCTTAGCCTGAGAGGGCTCTCTCAAGGGTTAATGATTTGGATAAAAATATAGATGGCTAACTCTATGTGGGGTAATAAATAGATAAATGATAGATATAGGTTGTAAATCATATCAGCAAGTACACATTGGGCTTATGGAGTCAAAATAGTTTTAGTAAACCAATAAATATACTTAACATGGAATTTGAGGCATATCAAAGTTTTAGTCAAGAGATAAACACATGTGAAACTATAAAAACACAGTCAGTTCATTTCTATAGGAAGTCAGAGCATCTAAAGATGAATTATGAGTAATATAAATAAACACCACTGCAATAGGATAATAAAGAGATGCAAATAGAATAGGAACACACTAAAAATCCTTCTGAATCCCAAGTTGGTTGAGTAGAAACTCTTTGTATTAGCTGAAAACCAGACAATTACAATAAGCACAGTCTTTTGCTAAAAATGTCCAACCACTGACAAATTCAACTTCTTGGTCTTTAATAGACAATTTACAACATGAGATGATCTCATCTTAGGCTAGATACATCGAATTTCTAACTCTTGACACCTTGCATAACCAAAAGGCATGGGATTTATTACAAAAAGACAGCTAATCTACTAAACAGTCCTATTACAAATAGGATTCAAACTCCTTGTCACTATCTATAACAACCTTATATAAATTAAATTACATCATTTTACATGTGTATCAACACATGGTCGAATCTAAATGATAGGCTTCAACTCTTCATGACCATATTGCTAACCTCCATCAAAATGGGAAATAGTTCCCTGTTTTTTAGGCATAGGGTCCTTTGCATTCTTGGAACATTCTGACCATCATGTACTCTTTATTTCATGGTTCTTAACTGTTGGAAGTTGAATTAACACATCCCAAAATTCCTCCCTAGGCTCCATCTATCCAAAACCATTTTATTGTTCCAAATAAATTTCTGACTTGCATTTGTGCCTAAAGCTCTAAGTGATTTAAATGTGTGGCAGAGTGGCACCAACCCTTTTTTCTTCAAATTTTTGACTTCTTTCCTCCAAAATTGTCTTAATTACCTTTTAATACATCCTCCCTAGAAATTTCAATTTCTTGATTCATTCTTTTACCCTTCAAAATTTTATGAAAAAGAGCAAGAAAAGCTGCTACAAAATTTTCGTAGCGCTTTTCTCCTTTTTTACACTGTCTGCGCTACGAAACTGCTGAGTGAGAAGTTTTGTCAAAAAAATTCCAAAGTGTAAAATTTAAATGTGCCAAGAACTCAAAATAAAACTGATTCCATCATTTTAAAAACTATATCAAATGAAAAACACAGTCATTCCAGCCTTCATGAGGTATTTCTTGCAGATTTCTCTTATTTTCTTCCTGAAAAATAGGTTTTAGTACAGAGCATATCTATCCTAATACATGATGTATTTTGAGAACATGAATGAGGGCTTTTTAGGCCATTATGTCTTGAATACAAACCTCTCTTGGTTTTTCGAAACACATCTCCTGTTGTCCAGACAATGCCTTTGAAACAAATGTGTAAAACGAGAAAACTCTGTTTTCTGAAAATAAGGCTTCAAAGAAAGCCTTGTATCTCCCAACTGATAACACCTGTGAGAAAAGTGAGAGAGGTTATTGTTATTTGATATGTTTTTGAAAATAAACCCTCTCATTTTCTTAGAATACCTCTCTATTTGCGCAGAAAATGCTTTTGAAGTTGACTGCTCAAAACTAAAAAACAGAGTTTTTGCTTCATAACTTTCAGCAGTTTCATAGCACTTTATGCCTTTTTTACACTAGATGCGCTACGAAAGTAGGGATTATTTGCTTATTAGGAATTTTTGGGACAAAAAATTTGGGAAATGAAATACAAATGGAAAATTATAATAGTTTGACATGAAATAACTTTAAAGAAGGATTTATTTGAACCTTAGGATGAGCTTCAAACTATAAAAAATCTAAAACCTTCCCTTGATCAAACCTAAATTGACTCCTAAAGCCATATTTTGATCCATGAAATTTCGTAACCTTGTAAAAATGATGTTTTGAAATTTTTTGGGTGATAATAGTGGCTCCACTTGGGATGGTGTGCCCCTGTGGTACACCAAAGAACCTGTAGTTCCAGTGCCATCCATCTTCTTGGAAATAAAAACTCTAAAATTTATGAAAAATTTGCCAAGATCTTATGGCCTTCACCTCGGGCTCAAGCTTTATGACCACTGTAGAAGAACCAAATCTGTACCTACTAAAAATATTCTCAACCAACTTTGAGCTTATTCACACACTCCTACCTACCCTAACAGTTGCAATCTCCATTTTTAACTCAAGCAACATGAAACTTCCAATGAAGCCAGTCATTGATCTGATCTGACACTTGAACCTGTTAACTGCACTTGAACCAACAATAAGCATGATACTGGAATGACCAAGGAAACATAAAATGGATTTGTTCCTCATAATGAAAATATAATTTAAAATCTGAACTGTAGAACTCTTCCATGTAGTCAATTATAGGATCAAAGAAGACATGATCTGTTTGATGCTTCTCATGACATTCTGCAGCTTTGGACAACTCATGTATGTTTTTCTCAGCCACACAAGATTTCAGTTGTGTGCTAACAAACTGTTGTTCAAACTGATTTTCAAAAACAATGTATTCTTCCTCAATCTCAAAAGAGAAAGGAAGCAACACCCTCTGTTTGTGTTCCGGAATGAAAATATTTTGAAAAGAATGATCATGATCATGAAGACTATATGATTGAATTTGACCTTGTAAAACTTCAATGTCTTTCTCAATGTTCTTAGCAACTTCATCCAAAAATTGAGTCTTATCTTTTGACTTGCATTCAAATGATTTTAGATAAGAAGGCAAGGACAAAGAAAAACTTTCATCTACTTCCTCATCAATATGATCATCATTCCATTTTTTAAAGCCTTGAACTGAAGGAGAGTATGCCACCAACTCTATTCTATCTATCCATTCTTCTAAAAATGTAAGCCAAAAATCTGAAAATGACTTAATAGATCTGACAGGAAAGCTTTCAATCCACTATTTAAATTTTCCTTGAAATGAATCATAGAACAATATGATGCAAACATCTTCATTTTTTACTCTAAGAAGCTTAGTAAAGTCACAGAAATCTGATATATGCTTCAAAGTCAAACTCAAATCTTCTCCATTGAATTTTGGACCATTCCTTAAAAAATATGCATCCTTGGGAAAATGATTTGGGAAACCATGAATTCCTGAACAATATATACATGCATACCTTGAAACAAGAATGGAAACATCTGAGCTCTTCATATGTCCAGTGGATTCGCCAAGGTAGTTACAGCCTCGAAAAACTTCCTGAGCTCCTGCTACCTTTAGAAGTTCGGCTTCAAAATTTTGGGAAAGTATAATCTTCAAACTCCTAGCAGACGCACCAAAATGTTATCAAAAAATTGGATCTGATAGGTTGCTTAATCATTCAACTTCATGTAACTACAAACCTAATATTTTGACTGAGGCTTAGCCTCCTTAGCCTGAGAGGGCTCTCTCAAGGCTTAATGATTTGGATAAAAATATAGATGGCTAACTATATGTGGGTAATAAACATATAAATGATAGATATAGGTTGTAAATCATATTAGCAAGTACACATTGGGCTTATGGAGTCAAAAAAGTTTCAGTAAACCAATAAATCTACTTAACATGGAAGTTGAGGCATATCAGAGTTTTAGTCAAGAGATAAACACATGTGAAACTATAAAAACACAGTCAGTTCATTTATATAGGAAGTCAGAGCATCTAAAGATGAATTATGAGTAATGTAACTAAACACCACTGCAATAGGATAATAAAGAGATGCAAATAGAATAGGAACACACTAAAACTCCTTCTAAATCCCAAGTTGGTTAAGTAGAAACTCTTTGTATTAACTGAAAACCAGTCAATTACAATAAGCACAGTCTTTTGCTAGAAATGCCCAACCACTGACAAATTAGACTTCTTGGTCTTTAATAGACAATTTATAACATGAGATGATCTCATCTTAGGCTAGATACATCGAATTTCTGACTCTTGACACCTTGCATAACCATAAGACATGGGATTTATTACAAAAAGACAACTAATCTACTAAACGGTCCTATTACAAATAGGATTCAAACTCCTTGTCACTATCTATAACAACCTTATCTAAATTAAATTACATAATTTTCCAAGTGTATCAACACATGGTAAAATCTAAATGATAGGTTTCAACTCTTCATGACCATATTGCTAACCTCCATCAAAATGGGAAACAATTACCTATTTTTTATGCATAGCGTCCTTTGCATTCTTGGAACATTCTGACCATCATGTACTCTTTATTTCATGTTTCTTAACTATTGGAAGTTGAATTAACACATCCAAAAACTCCTCCCTAAGCTCCAGCTGTCCAAAACCATTTTCAAATTGTTCAAATAAGCTACAATACACTGTACTATGAAAACACGACAGTTTCGTAGCCTTTCGTAGCGTTGCCTTTTAACCTTTTTTTATTCAAATTTTTTACTTCTTTCCTCAAAAATTGTCTTAATTACCTTTTAATACATCCTCCCTATCAATTTTAGTTTCTTGATTCATTATTTTACCCTTCAAAAATTTATGAAAAAAAGCAAGAAAAACTGCTACAACAGTTTCGCAGCGCTTTTCTCCTTTTTTACATTGTCTGCACTACGAAACTGCTGAGTGAGCAATTTTGTCAAAAATTTTCCAAAGTGTATATTTAAAATGAGCCAAAAAATCAAAATAAACCTGATTCCATCATTTAAAAAACCATATGAACTGAAAAAAAACAGTCATTCCAGCCTTCATGAGGTATTTCTTGCAAATTTCTCCTATTTTCTTCCTAAAACAATAGGTCTTGGGACAGAGCCTATATCTCCTAAACCATGATTTAGTTTGAGAAAATGAAGGAGGTTTTTGTATTCCATTATGTCTTGAATAAAAACCTCTTTCTTTTTTTTGAAACATATCTCCTATTGTCCCGAAACTGCCTTTCAAAAAATGTGTAAAACACGAAAACTCTGTTTTCTGAAAATAAGGCTTCAATGAAAGCCCTGTATCTACCAACTGATAACACCTATGAGAAAAGTGAGAGAGTTTATTGTTATTTGATATTTTTTTGAAAATAACCTCTCTCAGTTTCTTAAAATATATTTTTTTTGCTCAGAAACCTCCTTTGAAGTTGACTGCTAAAAACCAGAAAATAGAGTTTTTGCTTCATAACTTTCAGCAGTTTTGTAGCACTTTCTGCCTTTTTTACACTAGATGCGCTATGAAAGTAGGGATTCTTGGCTTATTAGGTATTTTTGGCACAAAAAAGTTTGGAAATGAAATACAAATGGAAAATGATGAATGTTTGACATGAAATAACTTTAAAGAAGGCTTTATTTGAACCTTAGGATGAGCTTTAAACTATAAAAAATCTAAAACCTTCCCTTGATCAAACCTAAATTGAATCCTAAAACCATATTTTGATCCATGAAATTTTGTAACCTTGTCAAAATGATGTTTTGAAATTTTTTGGGTGATAACAGTGGCTCCACTTGGGATGGTGTGCCCCTGTGGTACACTAAAGAACCTATAGTTCCAGTGCCATCCATCTTCTTGGAAATAAAAACTCTAAAATTTATGAAAACGTCACCAAGCTCTTATGGTCTTCACCTCGGTCTCAAGCTTGATGATAACTGTAGAAGAACCAAATTTGTACCTACTGAAAATATACTCAGTCAACTTTGAGCTTATTCACACACTCCTACCTACCCTAACAGTTGCAATCTCCATTTTTAACTCAAGCAACATGAAACTTCCAATGAAGCCAGTCATTGATCTGCTCTGACACTTGAACTTGTTGACTGCACTTGAACCAATAGTAAGCATGATACTGAAATTACCAAGGCAACATAAAATGGATCTATTCCTCATAATGAAAATATAATTGAAAATATGAACTGTATAACTCTTCCATGTAGTCAGTTATAGGATCATAGAAGACATGATCTGTTTGATGCTTCTCATGACATTCTACAGCTTTGGACAACTCATGTATGCTTTGCTCAGCCACGCAAGATTTTAGTTGTGTGATATCAAACTGTTGTTCAAACCGATTTTCAAAAACAGTGTATTCTTCCTCAATCTCAAAAGAGAAAGGAAGCAACACCCTCTCTTTGTGTTCTGGCATGGAAATTTTTTGAAAAGAATGATCATGATCATAAGACTATATGATTAAATTACCTTGTAAAACTTCAATGTCTTTCTCAATTTTCTTAGCAACTTCATCAAAAAATTTAATCTTATCTTTTGACTTGCATTCAAATGATTTTAGATAAGAATACAAGGACAACGAAAAAATTTCATATACTTCCTCATCAATATGATCATCATTCCATTGTTTAAAGCCTTGAATTAAAGGAGAGTCTGCCACCAACTCTATTCTATCTATCCATTCTTCTAAAAACATAAGCCAAAAATCTACAAATGACTTAATAGATTTGACAGGAAAGCTTTCAATCCACTATTTACATTTTCCTTGAAATGAATCATAGAACAATATGATGCAAACATCTTCATGTTTGACTCTAAGAAGCTCAGTAAAGTCACAAAAATTTGATATATGCTTCAAAGTCAAACTCAAATCTTCTCCATTGAATTTTGGACCATTCCTTAAAAATTATGCATCCTTGGGAAAATGATTTGGGAAACCATGAATTCCTGATAAATATATACATGTATACCTTGAAACAAGAATGGAAAGATCTGATCTCTTCATATGTCCAGTGGAATCACCATGAATCTATGAAATTTGAATTCTTCAAAAATGGAGTCGGCAAGGTAGTTGCAGCCTCGAAAAACTTCCTGAGCTCCTTCTACCTTCAGAAGTTCAGCTTCAAAATTTCAGGAAAGTATAATCTTCAGACTCCTGGCAGATGCACCAAAATGTTATCACAAAATTGGATCTAATAGGCTGCTTAATCAGCCAACTTCATGTGAATATTTCAAACCTAATCTTTTGACTGAGGCTTATTCTCCTCAGCCTGAGAGGGCTCTCTCAAGGGTTAATTATTTGGATAAAAATATAGATGGCTAACTCTATGTGGGGTAATAAATAGATAAATGATAGATATAGGTTTTAAATCATATCAGCAAGTACACATTGGGCTTATGGAGTCAAAATAGTTTTAGTAAACCAATAAATATACTTAACATGGAAGTTGAGGCATATCAGAGTTTTAGTCAAGAGATAAACATATGTGAAACTGTAAAAACACAGTCAGTTCATTTATATATGAAGTCATAGCATCTAAAGATGAATTATGAGTAATATAAATAAACACCACTGCAATAGGATAATAAAGATATGAAAATAGAATAGGAACACACTAAAACTCCTTATGAATCCCAAGTTGGTTAAGTAGAAACTCTCTATATTAGCTAAAAACCAGTCAATTACAATAAGCACAGTCTTTTGCTAAAAATGTCCAACCACTGACAAATTCGACTTATTGGTCTTTAATAGACAAATTACAACATGAGATGATCTCATCTTAGGCTAGATACATCGAATTTCTGACTCTTGACACCTTGCATAACCATCAGACATGGGATTTATTACAAAAAGACAGCTAATCTACTAAATAGTCCTATTACAAATAGGATTAAAACTCCTTGTCACTATCTATAACAACCTTATCTAAATTAAATTACATCATTTTCCAAGTGTATCAACACATGGTCGAATCTAAATGATAGGCTTCAACTCTTCATGACCATATTGTTGACCTCCATCAAAATGGGAAACAGTTCCTTGTTTTTGACGCATAGGGTCCTTTGCATTCTTGGAACATTCTGACCATCATGTACTCTTTATTTCATGGTTCTTAACTGTTTTAAGTTGAACTAACACATCCCAAAACTCCTCCCTAGGCTCCAGTTGTTCAAAACCATTTTCAAACTGTTAAAATGAGCTACAATACACTGCACTACGAAAACACAGCAGTTTCGTAGAGCCACCTTTTAACCCTTTTTTCTTCAAATTTTTTACTTCTTTCCTCCAAAATTGTCTTAATTACCTTTTAATACATCCTCCCTAGCAATTTCAGTTTCTTGATTCATTCTTTTACCCTTCAAAATTTTATGAAAAAGAAAAAGAAAAGCTGCTACAACAGTTTCGTAGCGCTTCTCTCCTTTTTTACACTGGCTGCGCTACGAAACTGTTGAGTGAGCAGTTTTGTCAAAAAATTTCCAAAGTGTAAATTGTAAATGTGCCGAAAACTCAAAATAAACCTGATTCCATCATTTGAAAAACCATATCAACTGAAAAACACATCCATTCTAGCCTTCATGAGGTATTTCTTGCAGATTTCTCCTGTTTTCTTCCTAAACAATAAGTCTTGGGACAGAGCCTATATCTCATAATCCATGATGTATTTTGTGAAAATGAAGGGGGGTTTTTTAGGCCATTATGTCTTGAATAAACACCTCTCTTGGTTTTTTGAAACACATCTCCTACTATCCAGAAACTGCCTTTGAAAAAAATGTGTAAAACAGGAAAAATTTGTTTTCTGAAAATAAGGCTTCAAAGAAAGCCTTTTATCTCCCAACGGAGAAAACCTTAGAGAAACTTGAGAGAGGTTATTGTTATTGGATATGATTTTTAAAATAACCTCTCTCAGTTTCTTAAAATACCTTTTTTTGTGCTCAGAAACCACATTTTAAGTTGACTTCTCAAAACCGAAAAACAAAGTTTTTGCTTCATAACTTTCAGCAGTTTCGTAACACTTTCTACCTTTTTTACACTGGATGCACTATGAAAGTAGGGATTATTGGCTTATTAGGTATTTTTGGCACAAAAAATTTTGGAAATAATGATGAATGTTTGACATGAACTAACTTTAAAGAAGGCTTTATTTGAACCTTAGGATGAGCTTTAAACTATTAAAAATCTAAAACCTTCCCTTGATCAAACCTAAATTGACTCCTAAAACCCTATTTTGATCCATCAAATTTTTTGGCTGATACCAAGATCTACAAATTATCTCATATTCAAAGAGAAATTTTTTTGAATCCTCTATCCTCATACCATGGAAGTTGGGAAGGAAAGATGGAGGGATGTTCTTCATATGTACACTGATGTCCCTATCTTGAATGGGAACCCAATAAGATCTTCTTCATTGTCATCATCTCCATCCATATCTTCTACCTTCGAAAGTGGATGGTGATGTGGTTCTTAATACACCACGTGGTCAAGTGGGGGGGTTGGTATTAGAGAAGTATTTTTTTTTTAATTTTGAGTTTCCCTACTCCTATGAGGCATGAAAATCAGATTTTTTTTGTATTTTTCAATATTTCAAAAACAACATTAAAAACAAAAGCAGAAAATAATGTTAAAAATATAATCAAAGCATCTACTAGACACCTCCCTGGCAACGACGCCAAAACGTGGTGAGCCCTAGTATTGCACCAAGAGTGTTGCAACTCCCAGTGGTTGCCCTACTTTACTTTATCAACCTAGGGTTCATACAAAATTGGAGGTGACATTGATATATACACAAGAGATGCATTCTACTCATCTCATCCTCTTCCGCTCTATGAAAGGGTGCTACTACTAGGGTTTCTTAATGAAGTCTGTCAGACTTTAATGAGACTAAAGTAAATTGCAGAAAGGAAATAACCAAAGGAAAATAAATTAAATTGTTGAAAAGAAATGACAGGAAAGAAACTTATTTAAATTGCAGAAAGGAAATGGTAGAAAAAAACTAATTTAAATTGCAGAAAGGAAACTAATTTAATCCACACTTAACTTGGCCAATCGGCTAAACACCCTACTTATCTTATGCTCTATTTATGCAGCTATTCATGACCTAGTTCTAATTTGGAGAGGTGTTTCTTGCAGTTTGGGGAAAGAAGGGCTAAAGATGCTAATGGTTGGCTTGAACACATGGGACAAGGCTTAGAAAAGTGAAAAGAGGGGTTTAAACCTTATTAAAACTTCATTATAGCGCAAAAATTATTTGGAGCAGAATAATTTGAAAAGTGCGATGGCATAGTTGTGACAGAGGACAGAAATGTGATATGTGATATCGCAATCACAATATTGCAAAGTTGGAGGGATACCGGAAGTGTTGTTCGGGAGCGGGAGCGAAATTAGAAATGCGATGAGGTAAAAACTATGAAGTGCGAAGTGCAATGGGCCAAAATTTGTGATTTGTGATTTGCGATGTGGTAAAAGTTGCGAAGCGTGAAATGGGATATCGCAATTTGCAATATCGCAAAGTTTGAGGGGTAGCGAAGTGTCGCCTAGGAATATTTTCAAAGTGTGAAATGCGTTGGGTGACGTGGTGGTAGGACCGACGGCAGAGTACGACATCGGGAGCGGTAATTGATAAAGGAAAAGGGAAAAGGTTTCGATCTATGATATGCGATATCGTAATATCGCAATCGGAAGAGAGGAGCGCTAAGTCTTAAAGGAAAAGGGGAAAATGTTGCAAAGTGTGATTTGCGAAAAGGCGAAGTACGGTAGAGGGAAGTTCTAGGAGCAAGGGCGAAGTGCGATAACAATATCGCAATCGGAAAAAAGGAGCGATAATTCTTAAAGGGAAATGGGAAATATGCAAAGTGTGATTTGTGATGTACGGAAAGGAAATGCGATTGTGATTTGTGGTAGGGGATTGTAGTAAGTTAAGGTGGAAGGGTTATCGCAATCGGGGCTTGCAAGCAGAAAGTATTAATGGAAACTGATAGAATATGCGAATTGGGATTGTGATAGGGAATTGCGGTAAGTCTTTGAGAAGAAAATGGATTGAGTTACATTTTTATTTTTGAATCTTTTTGTTAAAAAGGTAAAGGTGAGGTGAAAAGGGAAAACCGTTGAAATTTTGAAGAACGACAAAGGAAAGGGAAGGGGTTCTGTGATGGATGAGATGTGATGATTGGGAAAGTCTAAGGTAAAAGAGAAATGAAAACATTTAATGGTTTCTATGAATAAAAAGAGTGTGGTAGCTGATAGGAAGAGAAAATGAGGAGGGAAATGGAGCACAACATAGGTGTTTGGAAGCGTAACACAGAGATGGAAAATGAGGCGGGGAGGCCCCACTCGAACTGCTCTGGGGATTTAACAATATGTCTTGTGATCAACCCTGCTAATTTATGCATGAAATACATATGAAATGCGTGATAAAAACAATGGAAAGAAATATTGAAACCAGTACTGCAACTCTACCCTAAACTCAAACATAAAGAAATTTTTGGCCTGCGGGAAGGTCTATCCTGCTTGAACTCTATTGACATAGATGAGAGTGGAAAACTGCCTCAAATTTTTATAGATTTTATTAGCTATTCTACAGTGCATATAAGCAGATTAAATCTATAGCAGAAAACTATAATAGCAATGAAAATATCAGAAATAAAACTAGCTAAATAAAAAAAAGGAAAGAATGACAACAGCAGAGAAGCTGAGGCACATCGGTTGAGCCCTAACCCATGAGCCAAACTCTCTAGAACTATATCAATAAAATTTCATCTGAATACCCATTTCATTACAAAAAAATACAATCTTATTACATCCTGAAGGTCTTAAACAACGAAAGCTTAATAACTTGCAACAAAATTTCTGAATGGAATCGAAGAATGGAATGGAATGGAATGCATGGAATGGACCAGAATCCACTAGCATCCACCATTATCTCTTGATCAACTTTATTTATCCTCAAGGGCAGCTACCAACAGCTCCCTAAAAAAATAGGTAATGAGTCCACTTGAATCCAAGTGAAGCATGGCTTGAGTGCACTTGGTCTTGAGTTTTTTGGATGCCTCTGGAATTCGAATTACTAGAGGGGATCTCATGAGGATCATTTGGCTACCTTTGAGAGTCAAAAGAGTGATTGAGTCCACTTGAATCCAAGTAACATATATTGAGCACACTTTGTCTTCAGTTTTCTTGGTTGCATTTAATAGCTAAGGAGGGTGGACAACCCCCTTGAATATCTCTAAGATATCTCCATAATTTCCTGACATTGTTCTCATTTATTCTTCACTCTTGATCTTCCAATGGCGGGGAGAAAGTCCCTAAATTATCTCCTTCTCCAAATCTGCATAATTTGCCAAATATTCTCACAATATTCTACAAAAATAACCAATATTAGGAAAAAATATTCAATTAGCTTTAAACGTTCCTAAGAAAATATTAAAGCATAAGAAAACATTATTAAGTGCAAAAGGAGAGATTTAATATATATTTTCATGGGCATATGAGAGGTAGATGGGCCTAAGAAAGGTTAGATGGGCCTTAATTTATGTCTAATTTAGAGGCCCATCAAATATCATGGCTAGTCACCTCACTTGCCTATGCATCAATATGAGACTTTTGTAGTGATGGAAAATTTGTTTTATGGATACAAATTGGGTAGAACTTAGAAGACAACTAAGATGGTAACATCTTATATCTATAGATTTCTTAATCTGTTATGTAATAGATCAAGTATCTTTATTTTCATGAAATTTCTACATGAAATTGATGTGGATCAAACATTTCAAACCCCTTCATGCTAATGAATGATTACATATTGTCTAGGAGGCAATATCTCCCATTGATATTGAACCTATTCGTATGAACGTCGACATCTTCAGAAACATTAACAAATAGGATTATTGTGTCCACATCAGACAAATAAATTAAGGAGCCTGATGATATAACTAGCAAAATTTCAAAATTTGTGAAGCTCCCTTAGAATAAAACAATAACATTAAAAAAAAAAAAAAAAATTAAATATGAAATTAAAAGTAAAAATAAAATAAAAAAATTATAAATTAGTGGATTTGCCGCTACCATTATAACATGAAATATAAATACCTTGAACCCTCGAACAAAAATAATCATATGCCATTGGAAATCAAAATAGGTATAAAACAACTCAACTATGGACTTCTAATTAGAAATAATTTAATATCCTAGAAGTATAATTCCCCATCATTTCCCTTGCATCCATTTCGATGGGAAAACTATTGGAGTGAAAGAAGGGATCTAAGGAAGGAGAGAGGCTGGATGAATTGACGATCTACTATAAAACCTGACAAAGTGGAAAATATTTCACTAAGCTGGACCTCATTAAGCCCACTTCGCGATAAGGAATTAAATTGAACCGAGCTTTTGGTAAATTTTTTGGATCCTCTACAAATCCTCCTTACCAAGCTGGACCGTAAGACACAGACTTAGGGGAGGTAGGCTCAAGTGTTCTAGCATTGTAAATAATTAGACAACTCCATTTTGTTTTACAAGAGTCAAAAGTTGACCTCTCATATAAATCAAGCCATTCTAGAAACAAAGGGCAAGGTCTATGTATACCATTTGTGTATAAAAAGCTACGATAAAATGTATTTTCTTCTACCAAAATATTATAAAACATTTAACTTTATAATCTACCTCGGTAAAAAATAGCACAAACCTAGAACAATTACATTCACAGTTGGGAAAAAATGTCAAGTTTTCATAGTACTACTAGAGATCAAAATTCAGCTCGACCTTGCTTTGTTGCTAAAGTGAAGTTTGACTCCCTCGTGGAAATTCAAACTCAGGAACAACAAACCTGTAAGGCCCTACTGCTGAAGCAAACTCTCACTACCTCATGACAAGTCAAACTCAGGAACAACAAACCTACAAGTACTTGTGGGTGACAACCTGACCTGCAAGTAACTCACCTCATGACAAATTCAACTTGTGGGAAGATGGTAAAATCTCCCGCATCAAACTAAACACCAAAAAGGAGATGAAAAAGCCTCATTTTTGAATATTTTTTCCTTCGAAGTTGTTGCAAAGTCTGATTCCAACTCTTGCACTCCATCTATTAGTCATCAGTAATTTTCACATGTTTTAGATGATTAAATGCTTTGTCTCGGATTTCTAGAAATCAAGATTCAAGAATCATGTGTGTTCTAGAAATCTCCTCAAACTGAAATTTTTCACTATCCTTCTTTCCTTGTCAAGCCTGGCCAATATATTATCTAGATAAAACCCCATCCTAGACTAATGTTCCTCACTCTCTCTGTATTTGCCACCCTTGCCTATAAACCTTTGTCTCAGTTTTCCTAGACCCTCTATCTTTACACCTTGTTTCACCAAGTAAACCAAGCGTTCTCTCCTACTCACCAAATGCCTCAAGCAATGGTGGTGTCAATTTTTTTTTTAGAAAGACCTCCAAAGTAAAAGAAGATTTCTAGCTATCTAGGATGGTGGTGCATAAATAGAATGTCAAAACCCTGTCTCCTCATTCAACAACCTTGGTCCAATGTTTTCAGTCAAAAACCTACTCCAAGGACATTAAAGTCTGTTTATAGGTTCACCTAGGTTATGCACTATCATTGTTCTAATTTCACTATTTCCACAATTATTCAAAGGAGAAGTCAAGAGGAACAAAGTTAAGGCCTATCATTGTCCAAAAAACATCAAGGGCCTTCAAAGGAATCCTCTTGATCCAATAGTAAGCCTACAGAAGAACAATATACCCTATCCAAGCATTTATGCAGGAAAGCTTGGTAATTTGTCAAACAGTAGAAAATAGGCATGGAAAGAGACCTAAAGAGTTAATGGAGGCATCTACAATTGATAAATAGGTACAAAAAGCTGAAGGCTATAGGAAAATCATGAGCTCATGATAAAATGATCTGAAGCACTTCCCATCAAAAGGTTTGTGCAGATTCCAAAAAGATAGTGGCACATAAGCAGTGTTGCTCATTAAAACAAAGAGAGAATTGGGAGGATAATTGGCCTTAATCATCAATTTTTGTGAAGGGAAAGCTGCCCTTTTCCCCATTCCTACAAAGAGACCAAAAAGGCTATCAGATAAGCCATAAGGTGAGGAAAAGAGTAAGACTAACATCAAGAAAAACACTCACAACCTAATGAAGAAAGCAGTAGGTGTGTTTTTGTTGAAAGAAAATACATGGTTGATTCGACCAACTAGTAGAGAAAATCCTTAAGTTACAAAACTCAAAGAACTCCTCAACCCTCCAAATAAATCAATGGAGACTTTGTTGAGCATGAGTAATCAATTCAAAAGGATTTTTTCTTTGAGGCTGAGGCGTGTGTTTGTTTTCCTAATTATTCTAAAGGACACAGAAATTTGGAGATGAACAAAATGGGCTGACCAGTGCTTAAAAAGACCTCATTCATCCAACAGTAGGAAGGTGTTAAAACAAAAATAAAAAAGAATTCTCTTGTCTTTAAGATTGAGGCAAAAAGAACCTCCTTGTTTGGATCAAAAGACAAAATTAAAAGTCTAAAAGATTGAAAGAAGAAAGGGAGTTTTGGGGTGATGTAGTGTCATTTCACTATGAAATAGAGCATGGCTCAAGGCCTTCCATTTCTCACAAATAAATAGTCTGAGTTTGGTTTCAAGGATATAGTAAAATCATTTCAATCAAATCAATGATGTTTATGACAGAAGTAAGGTCATTAGGGTCTAATAGCTGATAGAGTCTGAAAAAGAAAAATGATGGTTAAAGAATGAAGAAAACAATCAAGAATCAATCCTAAAAACATTAATGAAATAGAAAGGTGCAAAAGGAGACTTTAGAAAGGGGGTTTTCAAGTTTAATTATTTCAAAAAGAGTATAAAGCATGACAACTCCTCTTTTTCCCCCCTCATTCAACCTTTTTCAAAACAGACTGGAGATTCTCGGTTTCCACAGGCATCCTCGGGCGAAAATTTCTTGGTGTTGTGCT